>PVIC010013380.1:12356-38345 GCA_004025085.1 Thryonomys swinderianus
CTGCCCCACCTGGAGCCTACCTGGGTGTGGAGGTGGCACACCACGGCTTCCCGAGTTCATTCGGCCACTTGCCATCTGCTGTAGCCGAGGCACATCCACAGCTGTGAGCCAAGACAGTGACTGCAGGTCCCCAGGGAGGTCGTCATCACTGGTGGAAGGCAGGAGCCTGCAGGGAGGAGCAGGAAGCTCAGGCAGGAGGGAGAGCTTCAGCCCCTGGGTTTCTGGAAGCTCCCCTTAACCCACCACCCCAAGTGGCCCTCCTACCTACCCTTATGAGGACCATGCATGGGAAACCAGCTCCGCGGTCCCCTTTGGGAGCCAGATGGCACTTCCTCAAATCACTCATTCACCCGCATCCTACTCCGCACTGCTGCCAGGGTGCTAAACACTGACGTACCCTGAGTGCTTACTACGGTGTGCACTGACTGCACGCCACTGGTCATGTCCTGCACAGTATTAGCCATTCAACACTCCCAGTGGCCCTATGAAGCAGGCATTATTATTATTACAGATTAGTGACAGAATGAGCATACCTGATACTAATATCGGAAAACTCAATTGTTCCAAAATTCAAACCTTTTCTTTCCATCATGATTTTACATAACGAGTCACAGTCAAAATGCAGGCACATTAAAAAGTATATACGTGCCTATAGGCTATGGTATTAAGTGCAAATGAAATGTATGGTTAGACCGGGTCCCATCCCCAAGTTCTCATTATGTAGGTGCAGATTCTGCATATAAACACATTATATTATCTGAAAAACTTCTGGTCCCAAATATATTGGATAAGGGATGCTCATCCTGTTCCCATTTTCCAGAGGGAAAGACAGGCACTATAGGACTTCCTGGGGACACGATGGACAGAGTAGTCTGGGACTGTGAATAGGGTCTTTCCCAGCTGCCCTGGCAGAATTGGGGTCACCACAGCACATAGGTTTCCCTCCTCTAGGTCCAGGGTGTTTTCCTGCCATGCCATAGCCTGTGTGGATGGCATGGAACATGGTGACAGTGCACATGACATATGGGTCACATGGACAGACAGCTGAGAGCCAGGTCAACAGTTCAGTCCTATGCACTTCTGCAGTCACCCTGAGACCTAATGTCCCTGCTCACCCTCAAGAAGCTGACCATGGCCACCACTGCTTAGATGGGGAAACTGAGGCTTAGGGCAGTGAGTCACTTGCTCACCGGAAGTGGAGGGGCCAGAAGCAGAGAGTGCAGCCTGGAGCCAGAGCTCTTCTCAGGTAGGACTTGTGCCCACCACCTCAGCATACAAAGAAGCAAGAACACTGCTGTCCATGGAGGGAAGCAGGCTAGCATTGCCAGAACCACACAGCTACCCAATTTGGGGTACCCCAGGGCCCCTGAGGTGCTGTATGCCAGCACTCAGGGAGGACCAGGCCTCACAGTAGCATCTGGTCTGGGTTGTAACGCTGCTGCAAACTGGGCCAAGGGCCCTCACCGGTACCACTGAACGTGCTACACTCATGGCTTAGCAGTGTTGTTAGAGGCCACAGCCCATATCCCAAGCTCTCAGAATAGGTGTGTTAAGGCCCCATAGAGAGTGGAGGGGGTTAGAGAGAGAAGAGGGCGCCATGCAGCCTCTGCTTTCCCTGCATATCCGGCAGCAGGTGCAGGGGGCTGTGGCCCTGTCCTTCATCCACTGGGAGCCACCAGCTCCTAGTCTCTGTCTCTCTTCTGCCTCCTCCCTCCTTCCCCCTAGGTCTCTCCCTCCTCCCACCCCAGGTCTCTCCCTCCTTGTGTTTTAGGGCCACAGTTAGTGTTGCCATGGCCACCACTGCTCAGTTGTCACAGGGCCCAGAGTCCATGCAGCTGGCATCAGGTGACTGCCTGGCTGTCTCCACCATTGGCTGCCTAACAGGAAAACACAGCCTGGAGATGATTTGAAAACACGGCTGGCCCGTGTCATGTTGTGGCAGCAGTTGGCCCGGCTGCTGTTCCCCAGAGGCCTATTGTACGACAAACGACTGTTGCCCCAGTGGCACGTGGCCCCCATTGTCCTGGAGTCGCCATGCCATTGTTTCTGTGCATCCCACCTACTACTCCTTTGGCCTGCTTGTAACTCATCTGGCTGAGTGACAGCCACAGTGCAGGCTGGATGATGCCATCTGTCCCCTCAGGCCCTCAGAGACTGAGGGGTGAGATGGAGGGGCAGGGCCTGTTGAGTCGCCTACTGTTGAAGGTGCCCCCACCGTCCCCTCCTTAGTCCACGGGTGGCCAGCATCCCAGAGTCCAGTGGCACGTTCCTGCTCAGTACCCTGGTGTGGCTCCCCATCACCCCCACTGCTCTGCTGGGTACCGGAGGAGTGGAGGGGACTTCCCGCTGGCAGCTTTCGCAGGAGACACATCCTGGGAAGCCCCTGAGTGGTTGGAGGGCTTTTAAAAACCAGTTTTTGGGCACCAACATGAAGTCACATCTCTGGCAGTGGGTGCGTCCCATAGGCAGCACTTTGGGGTTAAGCCCTGGATTCTAATCCTGGTTTCCCTTCAGCCACTGACAACCTCCTTGAGCTTCAGTTTTTTATCTGTAAAATATATAGAAATTAATTGTTGCTGTCTCATAAATTGTTATGAGAATTGAGTTTGTTATTACATATAAAGTACTTTGAATAGTGTCTGAGTACCAGTAATTGTAATAGGAGCATTTATTTAGCTGCTACTAATTAACATCCATATTAATGTTTCTGTTAACAGCCAGTACTCGGGGGTCTGAAAGTACACAAAAACTTCAGTCTTAGGAGCCACACAGACCTGGCCTGCCACCTCCAACTGTCTCCATTTATCAGGCACTTCCCGGGTAGCAGACCTTGGGTTCTGTGCCACTCTCATTTCCCGTGTGGAGAAACTGAGGCTCCAGGCAGTCACCTGTTCCGTGGGGTTAGGATTACCCAGAAGGTGCTCAGCCTGGGCTGCGCATGTGGTGGGCACTGCACAAATGGTGCAGGCCTGATTATTCCTTTCTCTTTCCTCATCTTTCAGGAGCCCGAGGTGGCTCCCCATCCCTCCAGCCCTGGTTCCCCTGCACCAGCCTGCTCCACACCGGCCTGGCACACCTTGCAGTCCCCTGCCAGCCATACCTTCTTCTTCTTCTTCTTCTTCTTCTTCTTCTTCTTCTTCTTCTTCTTCTTCTTCTTCTTCTTCTTCTTCTTCTTCTTCCCCACCCAGACCATGAACATCTATCCCTGGAGGCCACTTCAAAGTCCCTCTTCTGGCTTCTTAGTATCAGATAGGAGAGCAGGGCTGGAGAAAGGGCAGCCAGCCTTGTAGCCTGGCAAAGGGTGGGGTGGAGTACCTGGCCCCACCTGACAGCAGCTCCTCCTGGGCAGCCTTTGCCTCCCAGATACCCAGTTTAGTCCATCTCTGCATCCTGACTGCTCCCCACACTGCACAAGAGCAGGTGAGACCTGTGCTGTCCAAAGTCCTGCCCTCTGCTGCCTTGTGGGTCACTGAGGGTGGTCCTGAGCCCCTTGTCACCTGTGTCCCCACACACGGGGGGCCCTTTAAATCCCAGGTTGCTCATTGAAAGTACCCAAGCCTGCGAGTGCTGTGACAATGACTGTCATGTCTGGCACTTTTAGAGTTATCCTCTACCTGGTAACTTTCCCAGGAGAGACATAGGGCTCTTCGCAAAAGCCCTATGAGAGTAACAGAGAGCAGACAGCCTGGTTTTTCAGATGGGTAAACTGAGGCTAGGCAGGTGAAACAAAATCTCTTTGCTTATGAGCAAGGCCACCAGGACTCGAACCTGAGTCTTTCTGCTCCAGGGTTGTTTCTTGGGGACCCAGGCAGATAATAGATGTCCTCTAGGGGAGACAGCCTACTTCAAGTCCAGGACTCCACCGTGTCCATACTGAGCAAGCCAGCATTCTCGCCAGGAGCTGGGTAGAACACAAAGTGTGGGTCTCTCACCTGTAACCCGGGGCAGAGACAGCCCAGACCAGTGTGGCTGGGGCTGGGGTAAAGCACAGGCTTTGATGGGACAGATCTGGGTTCAAGTGCTTGTGACCCGGATGCATGACCTTCGGCCGGTCACCTCAGGTCCTGAGCACTCTGAGTCCAGATGAGCCACAGTGTGCTTGGCTTTGGGCACAGGCAGGTCCCCATCCTCCCTGCTTGGGATGCTGCTCGTCCTGGGGATTGGTAGCCAGGCCCCAGCTCCCACTCCCTGTGCTTCTGTTTGGAGAGTGTGACCTATAAGGTCCCTGGTACTGTGACACCGAACAGAACTTAGATTCAGGATGCACTCTGGCTTCTCAGCAGTCAGATATCAAAAGCGCACTGATTTCCCAGCCTCAGTTCCCCCCTGTAAAATAGGCGTGAGTGATGACATAACAGCAGTAGCAACAGTGCTTTGGAGCCATAGGACTGGCATGTTACGTGAAGGTGAAATCACTTCTTGATTGCCCTGCCATCTGGGAGGGTGGGGACTGTTCTGAGAGAATGAGAGAGAGACAGACAGACAGACAGACAGACAGATACCCACGGACCCTTTCCATCCACATGTGCAGTAGGTTTCCTCCTGCTGGACAATGACAAGTCATTTGCAATTCAGAGGAGCAGGCAAGGCCCAGCCCCACTGCCTGGAGACACACAGACCTCTCTGCTCACTCTCTCTGCTTCGGTCTCTTCAGTTTCTGGGTGAGAAGATTCAGGCCCCACAAATTTTGTCCCATAACACTGATGTGCACCAGTCTGCCTGGGTCACCTCCAGAGGAGGCTGAGAAGAACCAAAGGTCAGAAGACCAGCTCTTGCCACCTGCCCCTTCTATTCTCCCTCTGGCTGTGAGAGACACCCCCATCCTCTCCTTGTCTGGGCCTGTCCCTAAGTTTCTCTGTCTCTGTTACTATGGCTGAGGGTCCCTATCATAAAGTTCCAGCCTCACATTCCTGCTTGGTGACCTCAGATATGCTTCTAAACTTTTCTGGGCCTCAGTTTCCTCATCTGCAAAAGGGGTAACAGCAAGGCAGGTGAAGCATCCACAGGAGCTCCTAGCAGACGTCCATCCTCTGCTCTTCTGTTCTCTCGACATGGCCCCCAGTTTCCCATGGACCTGTCTCCACCCCACAGTCCCCCTGCCCTTCCTGGTGCCCATACTGCCTCAACTGCCCATTGCCACTGCCCTGCTTTCAGGGCAGGAGATCCAGGACCCCGCATTTGCCACAGTTCCCAGCCCCAGGTGACTTCCCACACCTCATGCCACTCAGGTGGGCCCCGGGGCAGGGTGTCATGGGGCTTGGGAGGGGTGGGAAGTCACTCCCATCTCCTCGGTGCTTTGCACCTCTGGTCCCTCTCCATGGGTGCCTTTCTTTCTCTCTCCCCTGGTTGGGCACAGGCCACCCTTTCTGAGCCTCACTAATGTCCCCAGAGAGGGCAGATACCAGAGCCCCAGCTTCCCAGGGCTGAGGTCTGTAGAGAGGATACCAGGACAGGGCCTGCGCCTTTGCTGGGTGCAGCAGCCTCAGTGCGCCCCAGCCACGGCTGAAGTAGGGAAGCTTGTGTGTCCAGAGGGAGCAGCCCAGCCCCCAGGCCCAGCACTGGACCATGCACAGTGGTGGCTAATGATTACAGACTGGCCTAGTGACTACCCCCCCCCCCCGTCATGCTCCAGATGAGGACACCGCCCCAGAGGAGCAGCCCACCTAGGATCACACAGCCAGGGAGGACTCAGAAGGCCACCCCTGGAGCCAGGGCTGGCTTATCCCCTCCATCCTTCCTCCTCGCATGAAGAAATGTGCCCTGTGAAGCCAGAAGGTCCTGTGTGCGTCAGCAAGCAGGCACTGCCACGTGTGGTGACTTGCACTCAAATTCGTTAGAATGACGTAGCATTTTAGACTCAGTCCTTGGCCTACTAAGCTCATTTCAGGTCCCAGCAGTCCCCCCGGCCACGATGGACACACGTCTCCATCGTTACAAGGAGCCAGTGCCCTCAAACCCTCTGTCAATCTTTAAAAAAAGTCTGTGGCATGTTTACATTACCTGAAAACAACTGGGCATTTGACTTGGATTTGGAAGTTCAGTCTGGTTTGTGGAATTTTGAATCTTACTGTGTTTAGTTTTGAAAACTTCCCTATCTGCCACCTGCTCTGCCACCTCCCCTCGTCCCGGCAAAGGCACAGGCCAGGGCTGTGGGAAAACAAGCCATGTACTAAGGTGACTAAAAGAGTATTATATTACAACTGCAAGCTGGGCATGGTGGTGCACACAGGTAATCCCAGCATGTCGGAGGCTGAGGCAGGAGGATCACAAGTTTGAGGCCAGCTGGGGCTGCATAGCAAATTCAAGGCCTAGCTGAACTACATACCAGGGCCCTGTCTCTGAGCTTCCCCCAGAGCATTCCAAGCAGGATGGGGATGACCTGTCAGGCCTGTGAGATGAAGGAGCCAAGCACCTTCCAGGGTTCCTCTGACGCAGACTGGAGGTCTACACAGAAACCTGGTCATATCCTTAAGTTCCATCATGATCAGCAAAACCCTCTCCTCCCAGGTCTCAGTTTTTTTCCCCACCTGCCCACCAGTAGCAGCCCCTCGGCACCCCAGGGGAAACTATTCAGGGCCTCCTAGGATGACTCCTGGCAATGCGTCCTTCAACCATGTGGGGATTTGTTACCAACGATGAGTCCTTGTGAGGGAGTAGTGAGCTTTATGAGTAAAACATAATAGATTTATCAGGCATTCCGGGACCCCTTGCTGAACTCAGCAGTTCACTGCAGTTCCCGATCCCACCGCCCATGGGGCATTCCTTGCTTTTCCAGAGCCAGCCATGATGATATGTACACACACACACACACACACACACACACACACACACATCCCACTACTCATCCTGAGACATGTCATTGCCCCATTCACAAGCAGAAAAGCTGACAGCAGTCCAGGTCAACCTTTCAGAAGCCAGAGATGCAGCAGGCATGTGGCTGACCTAGCAGCCCAGGCCTCGGCTTCCCCGTTGGGAACACAGCCTGGGTGGGGACTGGGAAGATGAGCAGCCGCTTCTGCCAGGGTGCTGAGGGTTCCTGTCACATTCAGAGGGGCTAGTGCTCAAGAGAGGGGACAGACCCCGTTGGGAGGGTGCTGGCCTATAGAAAATCAGTGACAGAATAACTCCCCAGTATGGCCCCTGCTCTGCACCTGGTAGTGCCACCACTCCACGTGTGTTGCTTAAGTGCCCACTTATGTTCCTTATCTGAAGCCCTGGGCTCCTGAAACATCACATCCTCCACCGTCCCAGCTGGAGGGCCCAGCCACGGGCTTCCCCTTCCCTCTGTGGTGATGGTTACTAGGACAGGCTCGGGGTCAATCTGAGCTGGATTTGAATCCTACCCAGTTGCTTAGTGTCCGTGAGACTTGTCTGTGGTCTGCTTCTCTGGCCTCAGTTTTGCTCCTCTCTAGAATGGGAGTGCTAAGGTCCAGCCTATCTCACAGGGTGATGGGGATCGGATGAAATGGCACAGGTAGGCACAATAAGCCAACAGTGGTGGCTCGCATTACTGTGACTGTCTGTGGCCTTGGCATGAAGTGAGCCCTGTGGGGCAGGCCATCACAGGGCGTTGAGCTCTCAGGGTCCTCTCCGTTTTTCCCAATCCTGGACTTCTCTATTAGTGAAGCATATTCAGGCCAGCAGACAAGCTCCCTGCATCTGAGGGAGAAGCTTTTCTGATTCACCCAGAAGCACCCAGAAGAGTAGCCATTGCGTGATCACCTTCCTGCTGCCCTGTGGGCTTGCATCCCCTGGTCTCCAGGCAGCATGAGAGGCGACCACCTTTCGTTCCCCATCTCCCAGGGGCCAGCTGAGGACCCGAGGAGTGAGGTGATATGTGTTAGCCACACAGCATGTTGGTGGCGAAGGGACTGAGGCCCAGAGCTCTTCTGCTGTACACCTGTCCAGTTGGGCTGAAATAGACCAAGCCATAGGCAGAAAGGGCAAAGCTTCATCAGGGCTATTTTTAAAGGATCAGAGAATACTGAAAAGTGCTGGGTATGGTATGTGTGTGTAATCCCAGCACTTTCAGAGGCCAAAGCGGGAGGATCACAATTTTGAGTTCAGCTTGAGTTTAGAATAAAAAAGCCTTGGGATAAAAAAAGATTAGCTCAGTGAGAAGGCCGTGTGTTTAATCCCCAGTATATATGTATGAGTGAGTATATGTATGTACATTTAAATAAGTAATGAATAATGAGATAAAAGGATCAGGGTGTCAGTTGGCCCTCAGATAATACATACACTGGTCAGAGGACTCTGCAGTGGCCCTGGGTAAGCAAGACACCACTGAAATCCAGGACAGATGTTCTATACTGACCAGGAGACCAAATGAACCACCTTAAATGAACAATGTCTTTAATTTGCAGGTGACTCAGTGCTTTAGGATCTCAGTGTCCTCACAGCAGACAGACGGAGAACAGGGCCTGTGTTTTGACTCAGGTAGGTAAAACATGGGTAGGGAAAGGCGGAGTGGCTCGAGGTTTGCAGAATGAATAAATTGAACACCTTTTAAAGGTGATCTTTTAAAAGGGTCATTAGAACCTGTCGCTGTCCTTAAAACTCAGCAGGGAAGCAAGGGTCAAGCTTATCACCTAACCTGACCCTTGGCCATCTCTTTCCTCTTCGTCCTGTCCCCTCAGCCCTTCTGCTTTAGCAAACCTGTCTATCTTTTAATTCCTCAACCATCTGAAGTTCTTGCTCATTTTAAGCCTTTGGAGATCCTGTTCCTTCCACCTGGAATGCTGTTCCATGCACTCATTCATAATTGACCTTCAACCTAACTTGTCCCCTCCTCTGAGACAACCTCCTTTGGCCATCTTAATCCCAGTAGTCCCTCCTTTGAGGCTCCACAAAGCACATCATTTGCAAAAAAATATTTCTACATCTTTCTGCTCTGGGAAGACAAATAGTAGGAAGCCCCAGTGTTTTCCAGCTGCCAGAATGGGGCCTGATACTTGTGGGCATTTGCTAGGTACCTGCAAGCATAAGAAAGGGAGGAAGCTGTCACCAGCTCAGACCAACCCCAGCAGATCTGACCTTCCTCACCTTCCACTTCCTGTCCGGCTCACACCCTGCCTCCCTCAGGAAGCCCTCCAAAGCCAGTCCGGTAGCTCCCAGTCTTTCCCCCCTGAAATGGCGCAACAGTTGGTATCTACACACAGCCCAGATGCCCCCTCCTCTCAATCAGGCACCTGTTCTGAGCTCCCTGAACCTTCTAGAAGCTCCACATCTGGAGATCAGGATGAATGTGCATTCACCTGTTTAGAGCAGAGAGAGCCATTCCTCTACTTGACAAATGCTGTTCCACCTAGGTGAACTAGACCACGCAGCCATTGTCCTGTGAGTGTAAAGGGACAGGGAGATGGGGCATTTGCTGAGGGACTCTGCAGATGACTGCGCAGAGCACACATTTGTGCAGATACTTATGGTCTGCATAGGGATCTTTGCCTACACAGCTGACATCTGGACCCACACTGAACACGTGTCTGTGGGTTCCTGAGAGGTGACCTGGCAGTGGTGCAGAGGAGCAGGAATATCCGACTTAAATTCAAATCCCACCTCAACCTTTTTGGGGCTCTGTAATTTGAGGCAAGTCATTTCATTGCTGTGCCTCAGTTTCCCATATGGAAAATGGAATAAGGGTAATCCCCAACACTGGGGCAGATGTGGGATAAGATCAGATAACATTTTAGACAGGCCCCAACACACATTCGGTTCTCAGATCAGATTTCTGTCTCACTTTGCACTGGGTTCTCCTCTCCTGACTCATTCTATCTCCAGAGAGGTTTACCAAGCCAGATCACCATGCCAGGGGCACAGGGACATTTCTGGCCCCACCTATGCCATCGCCTCCAATCTGATGTCAGCAAGGAGGTACCACTACCTCCCTGACATACTGTTGGTAAGAAGCTGTTCCTTCACCACAAACACAAACTGTTCTTGTTTCCAGTCCCACCGTTACACAAATGGCCAAAACTCTTGGGGAGAGGTATTTATTTAGCAAGCGTACCTTGTGTGATAGCTTTTTAACTATTCACTGCTCAGAGAAAATCGTATGCTACTGAGGAAGCTCAGAAATTCCCCTCACCCAAAAGTGAGTATAATGTGAAATGATTTGATTGTAAGTTTGGAAAAAAATGTTTCCTTTCTAAGTTAATGGCTTGGTCAGGGCTTGCTGTGTAGTTTGTGCATGTATCTGTGTATGAACATGCAGTCACACATATTTCTGAGGGTAGAACTTCAATACACCAAAAGAGGGCTGGGCCCTAGGAAGGCCACCTCTCTTCCTTGTGGCTGCTACATTGTTGTACCTACCTTGAGCATGGCAGATGTAAAGATGTGACAAGGGTCACTACTCCCAGACACCATGACCTGCAGGTCCCCCAGGTTACAACTAATGGGTAGAGCTTCCTCATACAGGGCTCACACCAGCTTTCCCTCACACGTACAGTATGAAGCCCACAAAGAGCTAGGGACCTCCCTGGGTTTCTGCAGGTAGACTTCAGACAGGGTTTTCCCATTCGTTCGTTTACTCAGTTAATATTCTGTAAATATCGCCTGTGTGCCCAGCACTGTGAACCACAAATAAGAAAAATCACCATCCAGACGGGCAAAAGTTCACCTCATTTCTTAGCGGAGAGCCAGAAATTCTGAGAACAAATATCTAAGGCAGTGTACTCACTGGATGGAGGATCACTGAGCCTCCTCCCACAAGGGGCCTCAGTTTCCCAGTCTGTGAAAAGAAGGGGTTGGACCTGACCTGTAGAATAATTTCAAAATATGGGGCAGTGGCTGCTAGCCCAAAGTTCTGCCTCTCTCTAAATGCCTTTGGGCAAATTATGTCTGGGCCTCAGTATATTTTATCTGTGGGTTGGGTCAGTGCCAGTCACAGTTGTTACAGTGACCATGACATGGACCAGTGTGCTAGTTTGGGAGCTGAGTGCCTGGCACATGGATGCCTCATACTTATTTTTCAGTACTTGTACCCACCATGAACCAAGGAGAGCCCTGGCTAAATCAAGTGAAGCATGAGCCTGGTGTGCCATTGCCAAGCTCTGACAGGGTCAGCACTGACTCTGGTCCCCAGACCCAGGAGCTCCACAGTGCTGTCAGTGACCCAGCATAGAGGCTCCTAGCGATTTTCTGTCCCAGCCAGGTGCTGACTCCTGACAGCTCCCAGGGACAGGGCTGCCGCCTCCAGCTGTTGGCCCTGCCCTCCCTGCATGCAGGCATTGAAAGTTAACGGCCAAACTGGGCCCCAGGGGATGGAGTGCCAGGCGTTTGTGCAAAGTAGGCTGCATGGGGGCTGGAGCATTCTCTGGAGGGAGAATGAGAAAAGCCCATAAACGTCTCCTGGGCTATTATTTGGGGAGAAAAATTCTGATTGGAAGCAGAGAGCTGCTGCATGATCATAAAACTCCCCCTGCACGAGGAAGCGTTCTGTCCCAAGCTGGGCCCAACACCTCACTCCATTGCTGGAACGGTGCTCCCATCTCTCTGGAAAATGGATCCCTGATGGTTTCCCAGGTGAAGAAACTGAGGTTCCACAAGCACAGGGGCTTGCCTGGGATCGCACAACCAGGAGGCGATGGAATGCCCACAGCGTTCCAGCCCCACACTCTTCACTGGAGGACACCTTGTTAAGGCATCTGGACTAATTGGTCCTGAGTTCCGCATCTACCAGCTAGACACAAGAGTGCCACCCTCATCGGACAGCTTTTTTTTTTTTTTTTTTGTGGTGCTGCGGATCGAACTCAGGCCCTTATGCATCCAAGGTTGGTGCAGTATCAGTTGAGCTAAATCCCCAGCCCTCATCGGACAGCTTTTAAGGACTTAGCTGGGATTCGGGCTGAGCGCCTGGGACAGGAAAGGGACAAGTAGTAAAGGGGTCAGGATCCCCTGCCAGCTGCAGTTTCTGTTGTTTCTCGGCCTTCTGGATATCCTGGCTGTTCAGTAAGGAAAACAGCATGGAATCCATGCAAGGAGGGAATGTTTGTGCCACCCAGGGCACTGGACATCCCCAGATTTTGTAATGACAGGAACAGGCCTCTCAACCCTGCCTGCCCTGGGCACATAGTGGGAGGCCCCCAGTGGAGCTCTGGGTCTGTCCTGCTGTGATTTCAGAGAGGTGCAGCAACCCAGGGCTCCAGACACGATGTCGGAAATGGCAGGGTGTTAGCCTGGTGGGACAGTGTGTGGGCACCTAGATTCAGAGGTTCTGCCCCATGCACATTCCTCTGAACTCTCTACATAAAGGTCCTCCATGGACCTGCATCTCACAGAAAGCTGGACTCTAAAGTAGCAAACTGGTACTGGCAGCAGTGACTACAGGTTATGCGGCTGTTGTCTGAGTTTTATTTATTTAATCACCCCAGCAATCACTTAGAGTTTGTCCTCTTTGTGGCCAAGCACACACCTTTTGCAGTCATGGGAACTGAACCCAGAGCCTTTGCACTGAGCTACATCCCAGCCCTTTTTTGTTTTTTTATTCTCAGAAAGGGCCTTGCTGTTAAATTGCCCAGGCTGGACTCGAACTTGTGATCATCCTTCCCTAACCTCTGAGAGAGCTGGGGTTATAAGTGTACACCACCATGCCTGGCTCATGCCCATTTTATTTTTTGCTTGTTCTTTGTTTTTACCCCATACCAGGAATTGAACTCAGGAACTTGTGCTTGCCAGGCAGGCATGGTACCTAAATTCCAGCTAAATCCTTGGCTCTCCTAATTCCCATTTTAAAGGTGAGGAAACTGAAGGGAATTGCCTGACCTGTCCCAGCCTGCACTGCGAACCTGCGCTTGCGAGACTGGGCAACTGTTCTAACCCTCTGCCCCAACGACGTCCTCTGGGCTTTAAAGAGACGCTTTTCCATAAGGATAAGAATCCATGTCTTTGAGCACTTGCAGCCAGCCCTCAAGGTGGACAGCTATCCCATAGATACCCAGAAGTAGGGCAGAGGTAGATTCACATCTGCTGGACAGTTTTATAGCTAATATCTTATTTAACCCACAAGTGCTAACTTTGGAATTCCCACTGCATAAACCAGTGAGAATTCAGAGGAGAAGCTGCCCAGCGTCATAGCATTGGCAAGAGGCAGAGCCAGAAATGATTACTTAGTTGTCATAGCAACTCTATGTGGTGGGTACAGCTTGTATTCCCATTTTACAGATGATGAAAACTGAAACTCTTTGAGCCTCCATACAGCCAGAGAAGCTGGGATTGTAATAGATTCAGGAGAGCTCAGGCTGATAACCGTGACACCACCACACTTCTATTGTTAGTGAGGCCCTATTATACTGGAAGGAAACCCATAGGACCTGGTTGTATGATGCTGGGAAAAGTCCTTCACTTCTCTGAGCCTCAGTTTCCCCAGTTGTACAACAGGATTTGGCAGAGCTGTTTCTCTGGCGGAGCTAATGGCACACACTGCTGCCCTGGGCTGTCTACAAATAACTACTTGGCCTTGGAGCCTCCTTGGGGACCTCAGAAGGCAGCCTTGCTCTAATTGGGGGCTGCAGACTGCCTGGCAGGCCTTGCTCCAGAGCTGCAGTGGCCCTCAGGGGGCCAGACAGCCCCTGGGTAAACAGGGTTGATATGAGGTGACAGCCTGCTCTTCCCAGCCTAGTCTGGCTCACTCCTCTCCCTCTTTCTTAATGTGGGCTGGGGCCCTCTACCAGGATGTGGCGCTTACTTTGGAAGTCAGGCCCCGGAAACCAGGTCAGGTCTCCTTGGGCTCAAAGAGGGAAGGCAAGAATGGGACTCCAAGCCCTTCCTTTTTCTCCTCCTCTTTCCCAGTGGCTGTGTGTCCTTAAGCCTGTTCTCCTCTCTTGGCATCAATTCCCATCTATAAAAGAAGGAGGCTGGGGCTGGAGATTTAGCTCAGTGGTTCCAGTGCCTGCCTGGCAAGTGCAAGGTCCCTGGTTCAATCCCCAGTACCACATACAACAATGCCAGCACAGTGACTCATACCTGCCAGCAATCAGTACTACATACCACAGTGCCGGGCATAGTGGCTCATGCTTCTAATCCCAGCACTCGGGAGGCAGAGGCAGGAGGATCGCTGAGTGTGGGGTTTGCCTGGGCTACAGAGTGAGCTCAGGGCCAGCCTGAACTACAAAGTGAGACTCCATCTCAAAAAAAAAAAAAAAAAAGAGACTGGACTGGTTGAACTCATAGGGCCTATTCCAGCTCTGGGGTTTGAAGACAAAAAGGAACAAGGTTCTGAAGATTCCTCCCAACCCCTCACTTGAACCTTGTCACATTTATTCATGAAATAATTTATTTTCAAATAGGAAATATTTTACTTAATTGACTCTTAGGATCTGTGAGACCTAGGAGAGACTTTATATCATCTAATTCAATAACATCATTTACATGATGAGGAAATGAGGCCCAGAGAGGTAGAAGCACATGCTGAAAGTCACACAGCTAGAAGAAGCCAGATGTGGCTCATGGCATTCTGACATCCAGGAAAGATGGAAGGCAGTTCCCCTCCACAGAGCTTTTCTATCACAGGGGCAGGTGGAGGTGGAGGAGTATTTCCTAGAGCCCTCGCTAGAGCCAGCGGAGGAGAGGTGATAGCTGCTGTTGTTAGCAGGATGGCCAAAACAGGCTAACCCCAAAGGGGACCTCTTTTGGAAGGGACAAGAAGCCGCAGGCAGTTAGTGGTCACACTGTGCCAGGCCACAGGACCAAGCATCCTCAGAGAAACCAATTCTGAAATCAAGACCTTCTAGTTCTGCAAAAAAAATCACAGAAGCGAAGTAATAGTTTCAGAAACCACAAACAGCACATAAATACTTGAAGCAATTAAAAATACATTGTTGCTAAAATCCTCACCTGTATTCCTGCGGAGCTGGGTAGTGATTTGGCCCTGAGTTTCGAATAATTCCTGACATTATGGATGAGATGTCACTTTCTATCATCTCCTTTGGGAAAAGACAAGCAGAAAACAAAGCTTCCATCAGCCACAATGTGGACAGGACAGAAACCCACAGTTTTCCCACAATTCAGAAGGATGGAGCTCTTGAGCATCACTGGTCACAATCCCAGGCAATTCTACAGGGTTTTAGAAGCAATGAAAAGAATGGAATGAAATTCCAAGTTCTTTCTAATTAATGGGGGAAAGGACAGAGGGCAGTCTCTAGAACCCAGATGTCAAGATTTAGAAAATGTGTCCTTGAAACAAGGAATCAGATGAATTTTATTCCCTTCCGAGTTATTTTTCAACTTCACCTATGACTACTTTGAAAATCCTAGAAAATAAGAATACAAAGGGAAGCTTGGTGCGTCCTCTATCTCTGGGGCAGCCAAATTCCCACTTGCAAGGGAAATAATCTCTCATGACTCTCGCCCTGAAAATGTCCTCAGAAATGCCCCACGTTCTTTCTGACAAACCAGTCCACCCACCACTACCACCACCCATCTACACACACCAACCAACAGCCTTTAAAAAAGAAAAGAAAAGAAAAATCCAAACTCCCTGAGTTTTTGAAACTCCAACCCTGAAAAGAACACAGAAATCCACCAGCCTCTGATTAGTTCCTTCTCCAGAGTCATTGGAGGAACTTCTGTTAGGAGAAAGAGGGGTCAGAGGGAGACGCCCCCCGCAGCCCTGTACCCAGATATCTACTCTGGAAATACAACCCTGGGCGCTGCCCGGGAGAGCGCAAAGCCGAGGCTGCAAGGCGGTACCTGGAGCCGATCTCGCGGGCAGCCTGGGCAGGCGCTCCGGGGGCCCGGGGGTTCCGGAGGGGGCTCCCTCGCGCACGCCCCTCGCGTTCCGCAATTTGGCCGCTGTCGCAGCTCCAACCGTTTTTAAATTTCCCTCTCTGGAGCTGTCCAGCTCAGAGCATGCGCAGTAGTTGTGCGGGGGCTTTTCCCCAAGGGTCAGTTACCGGGCAGGGTCAGGGGGATCGCAGCGGGCGTTTCCCGGCAGCAGCGAACCTTGCACGCCCCGGAACACCCCTCTTCAAACTTGCCAACCGTGGCAGCGTGCCCGCGAGCGTGCGTTCAGGGGCAGTGGGAGGAGGATTCGGCCCGAAGAATGAGGCTGCGGAAGGACGTTGGGCGCATTAACACTTGCACTCCGTCCCTGTCCGGGGGTCGCGGAGGTGGGCGGGCTGAGAAGTCGCTGGGCGCTAGTCTCTCCCTCAAGGGGCTCGGGGACCAGGAAGTTTGAGCCCCAGGTGGCCGCGGATCGAGCCACCTGTCTCTTTAAGAGAGTGGTGCCCGCGCGGCGGGAGGGGACTGCGGGCGGGAAGCGCTCTAGCCGGGCGCCTCGACCTGCCAGGCCGCGAGGGGCGCCGGTGTCTGCGCCTCGGCCCTCTACCCCGGCGGGAGATCCCGAGGTCGCCCGCGGCCGTGGAAGCTGCGGCGCCCGGCCCGCTGCGTGCCTGCCGGGGAGCCGTTGGGGCCGGGCCCGCCCGTGCGCCCGCTCCCGCCCGCCCCGCCCCGCCGCGGGAAAGGTGGCGCGGACCGGGCTGCGGCGCGACGGAGCGCGGACAAAGGTCTCCCCGCCCCCGGGGCTTGGAGGAGTTCCGTCCCCCGGGAAAGGCGTTTCTGACAGGAACCCTGGAGCCTCGGGCGGAGTGTTGCTGTGGTCCCGTCACGAGGCACCGTCATCCCCTCCCACTTCGCGCCAGCCGCGCGGGCTGAGGGCCCGGTTTGCACGCGGGGAAGGGAAGCCTCAGCGGTAGCGAGGAGCGGAGTCCGGATCCAAACCCGAGCCCGCAGCCCGCACCTGCTCGGGACTCGGCTTGAGCTCCCGGCCGCCAAGCCAGGTTCTGGCGGCGCCCGCGCTGCTCCTGGGAACTTGGCTCTATCCCCACGTTACTTATTCGGCTGCACAGGGGAACCGCGCGTCCCGCACCTCTGCCTGGGTCGCGGGTTTCACCCGGCGAAGTGGAGGAAGAACCTGGGTTCCCTGGGCTGCCCGTGCCTGCATTTTCGTTTTCATACAGGTGGGCTGGACCCTTGGCCCTGGTCCGAGAGCTCTTGAATGGTTTTCTTGTGACATCTGGGTGACGTCGCCTTTTCTCTGTGCCAGGAATAAATAAATCAGCTAGCACTCAGGGAGAAAAGGAGGTTTACAGATGTTAGTGAAAGTCGTGGTCAGGAGACATTCTCGGTGTTCATGTGTCTGACCTGCATGTGTTCAAAATCTGGTTTAAAAGGTGTTTTCCGGCGCCTGTGTTCCTCCACATGTCCCTAAGTGACCTACAGTTAATGACCTGTTCAGTTGTAAGCATTTGCGTTTGTTTCTGTTAATCCGTATTAGAGTTGTAAGTAAACATGGATGACCTGACAACTCCCCTTTGAGGTAAATTGATAGTCTTTTCCCTTAAGGAATTATTTATGATTTTATAGTGTTTTGGGGAGAAATTCTTTCTCCTGAAAGCTTACCTTTCCAGTACATCGTTTAAATGAAAGGCATCCAGGGCCGCAGGGTTAGCTCAGTGGTTCTGGCACCTGCCTCACAAGCGCAAGGTCCTGAGTTCAATCCCTGGTAACCACATACAATGCTGGGTGTGCTGACTCACGCCCACCAGCAATCAGCACCACATACCACAGTGCCGGGCGTGGTGGCTCACGCCTATAATCCCAGCACTGGGGAGGCGGAGACAGGAGGATTGCTGAGTTCGAGGCTTGCCTGGGCTACATAGTGAGCTCAGAGCTAGCCTGAACTACAAAGCAAGACCCTGTCTCAAAAAAAAAAAAAAATGTGTTAAATGACAGGCATCCAGTCTGTGAGCTTTATGAACTCTGCCTCTACAAGAGGACCAAGGACCCTGCTATGGGGGATGGGGTGGGTTTCTGGAGGGAATGTTCTGGAAGGTCCTCAAAACTCCCCTTTCCTTTGAAGAGTTAGCCTTTTTGCATGAGTCTGGCTGCAAACTATGGCCATTTTTATACAGGATTAATACTTGGAGTTGTTTGGTACAAGATTGGCTGGTGAAAATAGCCACTCGAGGACTTCCTGCTAAGGTTGTTCAGAAAACCTAAGTAATTTAACAGAACCCCTCTGTTAGATTAATGTAGTTTCCTCTTTTGTAAATGTATAGTATTTCTCAGTTATAAGTCACCTGGACTGAAGTAGAACCATAAAAGGAAAGGACTGGAAAATCCCTTCTTTTTCTTTTTGAGTTAGATCTTGGCTGTCCAGACTGGCCTCAAATTCAATCTGCTTCCCTTAGCCTTCCAAGAACAGGGATTACGGGCCAGGGCCACACCCTATTAGAAATCTTTATTTTTAACAAGCTTCTCAAGTCAATGTATGATGAAGCAATTTGGGGCACCCATGCTAAGCCAGATCTTTTCCAAGTAAAGGTGATTGATGCCCTGTTATTTCTTTTTAAAACAAAAGAGCTGAAGTTCCCATCACTTTATTACTTTTTAACACTTGCTCCTGTATGAGAGGATCCAGAGACTTAGATTGGCCCTGATTTTGAAAATGTACTTAAGAGTCCCCCCTGCTGGCAAGCTTCTCTCAAGGCCCAGCACAAGGCCAATTCTCCAGGCATCTGGTTATACAGACAGGACAACTTGAGGAAGAGAGGGGAAGCAAAAGGTATATGGCTTTTGGCTTCACTCTCCATAGAAAATGTAGTGGAAATGCTCTAATCTGGGTATGGTTCTTATGTTTGGTAGTGTGACAGTGCAGTTGTGTTATTGTTCTCTTTACAGCCAGGATGCCTAGGGCTGTGTGAAAAGTATTTGTGATGAGTTTAAAACCAACTCCATCACAACTGTGAATACTAGTTTCTCAGCTGCAGCACGTAGGAACAGTTCCTTCTGAAGGATTAAAAAGTATTAACTCCTGACAAATTTAAAACAGGGTTTCTTTGATCAGGAAGTTTTAACTTCATTACAAGTCCCAACCATTCTTCTCCCTTTCTCCTAAAATCTTGCCTTTTATTTTGCTTATTCCGATTTCCCAGTGGTGAGGAGGAGGAAATGGACAAGTCAGGAAGAAAGGATTTGTAGCAGTACCTACCCATTCTGTTCCTTCCACCCTCACTCACAGACTAGTGAAGTGCAGCACCTGT
This sequence comes from Thryonomys swinderianus, assembly GCA_004025085.1. Lineage (NCBI taxonomy): Eukaryota > Metazoa > Chordata > Mammalia > Rodentia > Thryonomyidae > Thryonomys > Thryonomys swinderianus. Next base: position 31,400 of record PVIC010013380.1, read on the forward strand.
GTAGGAAGTGGAGCTACTGAGGTCTTTTTTTTTTTTTCTTGAATAGTGAAACTGGGACTAACCAGGGAGGGCTACAGTGTTATGGGCTGGGTCTGGCACAACATGGGAGCTCTGAAGATTTGTGGCCGTGATTTTCCTTGGCTCTAAAAACTGGTTAGGTGACATTTTCTTAAGAGAAAGTTCTCTATAGAAAGTGTATCCTGTATCCCTCTTCAAGGTCCATGCCAATAATTTCTGACTCTTATGTTATAGCGTATACATATAGTTCTGTAGCCCTGGAGAAGCCACAGTTGAATGTTTAAAAACTTCTGAAGACGGAGCACAATTTTTTTTTTTTCCTTTCTGTGGGAGACCTTGAAAGTACACTGATCTCACTGCCCCTGTTAGCATGACTGATATGTGTATTATGGTGCTCTTTGGGAGTGCGATTATGGAGGAGTGGCTCCTTATAACTGTTGTCATACATCTTATTTACTAAGAGGATACTAGAGCCTGGGATATTTGCAGGAAGGGAATAATAGAATGTCTTTGTGTCTTTATGATATTTTTTGGCCTTCACCACATCCAGTTCAATCACTGTCCTACTTCTCAGAAAGGTGAACAATAGTTGGTAAAATTAAGCCTGTGGGACAGTGTGAGCCACAAATGTACACAGGGCACATTGCAGCAAGTTTTGTTTTATTTTAAACTTTTTCTTTTGCAACAGCCTCACTTAGCCAGGCATGGGGGTCCACATATATAATTCCACTCCTGAGAGGCTGAGGCAGGAGGATTGCCATGAATTCAAGGAGACCGTGGACCACGTAGTGAGTTCAAGGTCAGCCTCAACTACAGTGAGACCTTGTCTCAACAAACAGAAAACAACCTTATTCAGTTTTGTTGTCAATTATGTGCAGGGACTCCAGTATGAAAATGTTTTTTCTTTTGTGAAATTTTCCTGAGACAGTTATAGTTTCTAGGGCTGAATTTAATCAGTGTAAAGTAAAACTTTTTAGCAGTCATAGTCCTCCAGCCTACTTGTCTGCTCCCAGGGTAGAAGGTAATTTTGGCTGAGCTGTTGATGAGGAAGCCAAGCAAAGGTGAGGAAGACTCACAGCCAGAAACAAGTTGGTTTCAATCTCTGAGCTCAACCCGTGACCAGATTTCATGATAGTCTAGTCTACATTTTGTCCAGAAGTTCAATGCCAAGTCCATGTGTGTAAATAGCAAATTATCTGTTGAATATAGACAACCACGTGTCTACTGCTTTAACACACTTATACACTCCATGTCTAAACCAGAGGGGTGGAAAAAGACATACTTCAGGAAACAGACTAATGCTGTTTCAGTGAATATTCTTGTAAGTGACAACACCAAAACTACTGAACAGTTATTCTGCTTATTCTCCTTGCTTTAAAGTTTTTATTTTGTTTTTATTTTTTTGAGACAGGGTCTCGCTTTGCAGTTCAGGCTGGCCCTGAGCTCACTATGTAGCCCAGGCAAGCCTTGAACTCAGCAATCCTCCTGCCTCTGCCTCCTGAGTGCTGGGATTATGGGCGTGAGCCACCATGCCAGGCAAAGTTTTTGTTTTTTTAATGGGTTTTGCTAAGTGGCTGGCCTTCATACATGCAGCCTTCTGCCTCCATCTCCTGAGTACCTGCAATTACAGCATGTTCAGCATTGTCGAGCATACACTTAAAAGCATAGAAGAAATAATCCAAAGACTTAAATGGGATTCTTTGGTAAAAAGAAAAATTTGTTTTATTCCGGGCCCTCTGTTGGCTGGAACTATATATTATCTATCTACAATGTTATTCTGCTAATTGATAGGCATCGTGTCCTGAAAAGTTCAGAGAAACCTTGGAGTCATCAAAAATATAATTGCCTCTGAAACAGATTTTACTTTTGGAAAGTGAATATTCCATGTTATTTTAACAGAGCAGTTCCATGTGAATCAGAACCAATACTCAGCCACACTCATCCCCTCCTAGCAGCAGACTCCTATGTGTGGGGAAGGGCTCCCGGAGGAGGGCTTCGCTGTGGCCCAACTCTGAGGCAGATTGGGGTTCAAGTGTCAGCACTGTCCTCCCCGACCCCACTCTGGCCGAGTGGCTGGGGTTGAGCTGTCCTTTGCCCTCCCCATCTCTCAGGAGTAAAACAGCACCCATCTATCCAGGCTAGGGAAGCTCATAGGTGCTCTGCAGACACGGACTGGGTTTTCAGGACATTCTGTGTAGCCAAAGCCTCTGCTCCTTGCTCCATAGTGGAACCCTCCTGAAGACAGTAAGGGATCAATGAGTTCTCAACTTTTTCAGCCAATCAAATCTGCAGTTAGCAAACTGTCCTAGTGACCTAAAGATTTGACATAGCTTTCCCTGGAACCAAGGAGACTGTAACTTATCGTCCTTCAAGCTGATGCTGTTATGTATTTGAAAATATTAAGGGTGCTAATGTATGTCTTCAAATCTTATTCTTATCCCCACTAAGTCCTTACCTCCATTTTCCATCAGGAAATCCTATTCAGTAATCATCAGTTGGGGGAAGGTTCTGTTGCCCCTGAATTTTGGAATTGATTTAATCTGGTTACGTGTGCATTTTCAGGTAGTATTTTCTCATACTGTGCAGAATTCACTGTTCCCACCTGGACACCTGTGTTATGGGCACAGTTTATGTATAATTTGAGTCTGTGTCATTGGAAGTGTGACTTTCATTCTATTCTCAGATTCTTTTCCTTTGGCTTTTTCTATTATGTTTTTCTAAATCAGATATCCTGAGCTTGGGGTCAGCAGGCTGCCTTGGCCACTGACAGGCCTCCTTTGGCTCATGCTTTCTTTGAATCAGATACTGGCATTTAAAAATTCTTCAAGTTGGGATTTTCAGCTTTTCGTGAGGAGTCTGGGAAATTGGCCATGCTGGGCCTGCAGTCCCATCAGCAAAGACTTGTACCAGCTGCCCCTGGTATAGGGCAGCCATGTCCACTCTTAGTGCCCAGCCCCAAGGACTAGACCTTGCTGTTTGTCTCTGAACGTGTTTTTTCTTGGGCATTTCTTTTAAATAATAAAGACAAAAGTTTTAAAAAAAATTTCTGCCCACACTGCCATCAAAAGCCTCAGAAACACTATCAGTTGTTAAATTTCCATGTGATCCATAAAAGGGGACTTTTGAATCTTCCATAAAAAGTGTTTTGTTCATTCGTTTTTGCAGCAGTACTAAGGATCAAAGTTAAACCCTCACAAATGCCAGGCCAGTGAGGTACACTGAGCTACACCCCCAGCCCCACAAAATAATTTAGAAAAATAAAATCCTCACGTTGATTTCACTCTATAGAAAATCTTCTATCTCAATAAAGCAGGTAGAAATGTTTCAGTGTGTATTTCCTGTTTTGATTTGACTGATTTCAAATAAGGGTGTTCTTTTATATAATGTATATTGTAATGCATATTGATAGCCTTTAATTGGAGAAATGCTTTTCATATCACAAACCTCCAGTTACTGATGGCCCATTCCCAGGGTTCTAGATTTTTTTTCAAGACATTTATGTCTAAAGTCAAGTGAAAATAAACAGGCATATAAACTCGCTGGAGTATAGTACTCCCTGGACATTTTTCTCTTTTTATTGTAAAGTTTGTTTTAGAAATGGTAATGTTGTATCATTGTTACAAATTATACTTAAAAATCACTTAGTGTGAAATTGCAGATTAATCCCATAGGGGCCTGTATTACCAATCGCCCAGCCCTTTGGAGCATACAGATGGTGAACCTGGGGTTTACAATAGGAACAATCACTGATTACATGCATGGGTGTAACGGACAGAAAGACCTCCCCATCTCCAACCTGCAGAGTACAGGGAGGTCCTAGTGCCTGACTAGTTCGGGACAAGTTGCAAAGAATGTCTGCTTCGTCACCTAGTACATGTGCAATTCTGCAGTCTTTGTTCTATGTGCTTTGACACCTACCACGAGCACAGGCAGGTGCTCTTAACTTTCACTTTTCTGCATTCTGAGGATTTGTGTAAACAGTGTCTCGGCAGAGCCTGCAGTGAGAATTTGGTAATAGTTATTAGAGCCAGTTACCGGTAGTTCACATTCTATCAGGAAGGAAGTCCTAGTCCCCTACCTCAGCACATCTGCCCTGAAAGGAGAAAGACTCCTGAATATGATGCCCCTGATTCTGAAGCTGTCTGAAAGCTCAAAGTGGTGCTTGACCCTGAGCATGAACAGGGCAGACTCCCTCGTAATTTGTCCTGGATACAGATCCTTTCACAGCCATGACTGCTCTGGGACACGGAGGTAACCTCAGAAGGCTGTGTTCTTTTAAACAACTTATATTTCATTTTAAAATAATTGCTCACGAAATTTTTAAGTGAGAGATTAGCCATTTCTATGGTAATTTGGATTCTCATGCAAACTCTCTATACAAATAAATACTCCATTCTAACCTCTGGTTTGATTCAGAAGCAATAATGAGAAATAGCTGGGCAAGCAGGAGGAGGCATGGACTTGGAGACAACAGAACAGCCTGGATGCTGTAAAGAACTCAAACTCTTCTCACAGCTTTCAGGTACCATTCCTCAAAAACCAACCCTTTCTCCAAACTTCTGCTTATCCCAAAGATTTTTCTACACGTTTTTGTTACAGAACACAGTCTGGCTGAGGAAACTGTTTCCTTTTCTGTATGTATATTTGCACACAGGCACACACAGGCCATTTATGTGACTGCTCCCTGAAGCCAGGGATTCGGGACAGCATGGGGCCAGCTAAGCAGTATTACAGGGTCTTCTCTGCTAGACCAGTCAGTAACCTCCCCAGGAGGGTCTTACAGCCCTGCCTGGAAGGGGCGCTTGTAGGTTTCTCAGGCTAATTCTAGAGCTGCTTTCAAGTGCTTCTTCTTCCTCAGGCACTGAGTTGGATAAGGTCGTGTTCAGAATGATCATCCAGTTTTGTTGTCACAGTTAGCAATGACATGAGTTATCTTGACTAAGGTAGGACTAGCGCCTTGGGGAAGGTCTGTCTCTCTCTGTCCCTCTTTCTCTGTTTCTGTTTCTCTCTGTCTCTCTGTCTCTTTCTCTGTCTCTCACACACACACACACACACTCACATTTAAATACTACATTGTTTCTCTGGTGTGAGAAAATGAAAAGCTAAATGAGGACCAAAATGTATAATAGATGTTGTGAAATAGGAAGAAAATGTTCATATGGGAAGGGGAACTAGGGGGAGAAAGAGAAAGGAAAGAAGGGAGAAGAAAAATTAAAACAAAGCTTTTGTAAATGAGGGAAAAAAGAGTTGAAGGGAGGGAGGGCAATAGGAAAAAAAGATACATCACGTATAGGTACAAATTCCCTGTGATGGTTATCATGTACATCTAAAATATCCCAATAAAGTTAATTTTTAAAAATAGAATTTGCAAATTACTATCTAAATGGCTAATCCTTGACTTAAAATGCAGTGCACAATGATTAAAAATGAAATATAAGTCTGTTTTCTTGAGTTGCATTAAGTCATTTTGTGTGTGTATGTGTCTGTGTTTGTGTCTGTGTTTTGTTCCATTTTGTGTTTTTGCAGCTCTAGGGGTGGGACCCAGGGTCTCTTGCATACCAGCCAACCACACTACCACTGAGCCATGCCCCAGCCCCTTTTGGATTTTACTTCATGCTTTGTTGGTATTTTAAGAACAGAAGTCACATCACCAGTATCTTATAAATCCATCGGATTCTGTGTGGTCTGAAACTAGAGCAGCAAAAGGAGGTTGAATTTTGCTCAGAGAGTGGAGCATGGGATAAGGTGCTTGTGCAACTCTGGCTGATAAAGAAGAGGCAACAAGCTGGGGTTTAAAATGTCTTTCAGATAGGAAGCATCCTGATAACAACAAAAACCTGCTAATTAGCCCAGTAATGTGCAAAACTTACAGGAAAAAAAAATGTTTAAGCTTTAGAAAGTCTAAAAACTAGGAATGAATAGAGAAATAAATGGACAGAGATACGATTTTTTTGTGGCTAGAATACTTTTTTTCTTGTGATAAAATATATAAAGCAAAGTTTACCATTTTAGCTCTTTTGGCATTCTAGGGCTTGAACCCATGGCCTTTGCACTGAGTCCCTTTAAAAAGGTGTTTAGTCCCAAGACAGGCTTTCAACATGTCACTAAATGGCTCAAATTTGTGATCCTCCTACCTCAGCGTCCCGGAATCCCACCACACCTGGTTTGTGTTAACCATTTTTAAATTTACAATTCTGTGGCAGTCAGTACATTACCTTCTAGGACCAAATCTAAATCCAAGAGTGTGTTCTTGTTCTTGGCTTTCTTTCTACTTCCTGGTTGCCATGCATGCAGCTTTCCTCTACCATCATGCTCTTCCACCATGCTGCTTTTGTCTGGGAGTCGGCTGAATGTAGACTGAGCCCTCCGAAGCCATGAGCCAAAATAATCGTCTTCTCCTTTGAGATACAAGTGTTACAAGTGATGGGAAGGCGACTAATAATTCTAGGCTCACAGTTTCAGAGCTCTCCATCCATGATCAGTTGGCTCCAGTGCTTTGGACCTGTGGCTGCACGTTATTGTACAAGCATGTGGTAGAGTGAAACCACTCACCCTATGGCCAGAACACTAAAGAGAAAAGGAAGGAGCTAGAGTTCCAGAGATGCTCATCATCATCGCTTCTCGGCCTTTTGGCTAAGATCAAGGGCAGAGATGCTCATCATGCTGCTGCTTAAGGAAATGGTGAGCTCTAGTTACCTTATATATGTCTGCTGAGGAAAATGGCTGGGTTGAACAGAGTGGGACCACATCTGGAACATGGTGTAGCAGTGTGTGCAGAGACCCAGGTGGGATGTTTTAGAAATACTTATTACTTCATAAAATACCTATTTACACATTGTTCTGAGTTCTTGATACAGGTGCCCTGGAAACCTCTCCTATAGCCTCCAGGTTTGCCAAAGACTGAACCTGTTTCCCTCCTCTGGCTAAA
>PVIC010013381.1:0-38151 GCA_004025085.1 Thryonomys swinderianus
TCCTTCCTTCCTTCCTTCCTTCCTTCCTTCCTTCCTTCCTTCCTTCCTTCCTTCCTTCCTTCCTTCCTTCCTTCCTTCCTTCCTTCCTTCCTTCCTTCCTTCCTTCCTTCCTCTTTCTCTCTCTCTCTCTCTTTCTTTCTTTCATGATCAAACTAAAGAGCTTGAATTTGCCAGGCAGGTGCAGTACCACTGAGCTAAATGCACATCCTTATATCATGCTTTTTCTAGAGCAAAATGAGACTTTGGGGTTTGCGTGTATAGCCATCATTCATACTAGAGATTCAAGCAATAAATTATTTCACTTTAACCTTTCTGAAAAGAGGCACTAACCGATGACTAAGTACTCTAGACAAACCGTGTATCAATATTTCCATACAAAATTGGACAAAAATACCTGTTTTGTCATTTTAGTCAGAGTATAAGTTTGTTTGCTACAATAGAAAGGAAATTGATACTTAGTATTCTGAATACATATAGGTCAGGGCTGAAAAAGCAGGTGTAATTCACCAGGTCTTTCAGTGATTTATGTTTCTTCTAATTTGTTGTGCATCATTCTCTCTGGTATTTTTCTCATCAGTAACATTCAAAGTAGCTCATCTACATCATCCATGTTCCAACTATTGGAAAAAAGGAGTAAGTAGAAACTCCTTTTTTGAAGCTGTGGAAATTTTACAAATCCTTCATTTCTCCTTACATAGCATTGATGAGGACTTTGTTAAAATGATATATTTAGCTTCGTGAGAGACAGAAAAGTTCCTTTTTTGGTCTGGTTAGCTGTGGGTTAGTATTAGGAACTTTTGATATATAATGGGGCAGGGGTTGTGAGTCAACTTTTATTTTTTTATTCCGTGTCCTTGCTCTTAAGGTTGAATTGAAGGTCAAATAAAGTGGTTGATGGAGAAAAGACAAAAAGCTGGTGACATGGTAAAAGTAGTGTAGCTAGTCTTAGAATTACTTCCTAGGACTAGATGGAAACAAGCGCGATATCCTTAAATGAACCCCTGACTGTAGTTGCTATCTTAAAAAAAAGGCCTGAGCTAAATGATCTCATTGTTCCTTTTCCATGACTCGTGTATGACCTTAAAATTGTTTTTTGAGCCCTTTTAAAGGAACTCTATGATGCTCACACAGGACCTTTGTGCCTGGGCTGATTGCCTGGTGTTAGCTTTTCTAACTTCAACACTTCTTTGCTTGGTCTGATTCTTGATGTTGGCATTCCTCATTTCTGGCCTGGCTTCTTCTATCACTTTCACGTGGCCTAAATACTCACATTTTGATAAATTCTTTGTATAGTTTTTGCAAGCATAAGAACACAGTGCAAAATCAGAAGCTATACCTCAGTAAGTGTGACAGCAATCAGGGCACTTAGTCTGTAAATCACAGTCGGAGTGGGCAATTAAATAGGTCTGCTCCCTGCTGAGAACCCTGAAGCATTGTAAATGTAGGACCTGGAACATTGCTGGATTTAGCCAGGAATTCAATATTAAAATGGGTCACATCGGTCATCTAATAGCACTTGACAGATAATAAAAAATGTTTAACAGGATTAGCATAAATCTTGAGTTTAGCTTGGACATTTAAATGCTATCTTGTTTTAAATCAGTTTGAAAGGTACAGAAGGGGAGACAATTATGGTAACAGATTCTCTGAATCAGAAGAAAATGTTAAGGTCATTTCATTCAATTTCTCCTTCAAAACAAAACTCTCTCTCCAATTTCCCAAACATATTTATTCTATTTGGTTTCATGGGATATGCACAGCTATCTGTGTATGCACAGTGTATTGTTCTATTGTTTACAACACTGAGAAATTCTCCTATTGTGTGATTTTTTTTTTTTTTGGTTTTCAGTTGCCAATGCGTGTATTATCTCAGCTGAGTCTCATGAAATTCAGTTAGAATCAACTCATTTAGATTCTTCTTGACTCAATTTTATTATCTAACACTAAAATGCCTGTCTGAATTCAGTTCCATCAACCAAATCTTTTCTGAGTCCTCTGGCAAGCACAAGACTGATCTCCTACACCTATGTGTCTTGCCTGGTTGGATAGGTGATGTTATGCTACTCTAAAGAACAACCTTAGCACCTTGTTAGCTTAAAAACAATAAAAAATGATTTATTTCGCATGTTACGAATCACCTCGTTTGTGTTGAGAAGTCCTCAAGCTTGATGAAGTCTTCCTGATCTGTAAGATGACTGGTTCACATGGAAGCAGGAGAGGAATGTTCCACTAGAGTGCGTCCCTTCGAAACTTTCACCCAAAAGAGACCATATAGCTTCCACTCACATAGCACTGGGTTAGCCTCATCATAGAGAAGGAAGGTGCTACGCTGCCATGCATCTGTCTGAAAGGTGAAGTATTCAGAAATAGTCATCTTCCAAGAAATATTAATGACTAACATAAAATTTACTCAAAAATGGTCCGTTTATTTTTTTATTTTTTATTTATTTTTTTTGCTTTTTGGAGACAGGGTCTCGCTTTGTAGTTCAGGCTGGCCCTGAGCTCACTATGGTGCCCAGGCAAGCCTGCAACTCAGAAATCCTCCTGTCTCTGCTTCCCGAGTGCTGAGATTACAGACGTGAGCCACCACGCCCAGCATTATATGTGGTAACCGGGGATCGAACTCAGGTCCTTGCGCTTGCGAGGCAGGCGCCGGAACCACTGAGCTAACCCTCCGGCCCGGTCCGTTTATTTTTATTCTCATGTCCATAACACAGTCACTTCCTCCCAAAAGAGACAACCCAAAGTTCGAATACAAAGACAGCATAAATCTTATATATCATGCTGCCTACAAAATAAACAATGCCTGGGCCGGAGGGTTAGCTCAGTGGTTCCGGCGCCTGCCTTGCAAGCTCAAGGTCCTGAGTTTGATCCCGGTGGAGACTCACGCCCACCAGCAATCAATACCACATACCACAGTGCCGGGCGTGGTGGCTCACGCCTGTAATCCCAGTACTCGGGAGGCAGAGGCAAGAGGATTGCTGAGTTCGAGGCTTGCCTGGGCTACATAGTGAGCTCAGAGCCAGCCTGAACTACAAAAGCGAGACCCTGCCTCAAAAACAAAAAGCAAAAAAACCAAAAAACCAATACCTTGTATCATGTCTGATGCACTCTTTTTATCTGGAAGTTAAAAAATTAGTTATGTAAGTTGTTTAATTAAAAACGTAAGCTAATTTCCCATAGTCAAATATACGTGGCCACTTTAGAATAGGATAACTTCAGTAATCATTGCATTCACCAAGGGAATAAGGAAAGATATGCAGCAGATTCTAGTGTGGCTCAGAATATTCTGCTCTTCTATGGAGCCACCACTGTGAAAGCTTCTTAGCTTTAAGTTGGAAACATTCCTTGCAGATACTCAGGTTTTACTACCTGGGAAGAGCTCCTTAGTCCATTTCTCTTACTGGCTCCCTGAGAGAATCTTTGCTGTAATCCTTTGTGGACACAATTGAAAAGTGGCTGGTTTAGACTATGACATTTTTTTTTTTTCAGGCTTGAGCAAATATCTAAGTCCACCTTATGTTTACAGATGGTTGACTGATTAAAGGCTGATTTAAACATTGATTGGTGCCATCCTCTTTTAATCCACACTGGTGATTTGAAATGGCAACAAAACTGTGAACAGCTTGTGGGTGTCTTATGTATTTGATTCCAGCCAGCACATTGTGTTAGCAATGCCACCCACAGTTCTTTGTAAAACATAGCTCTTAAGGCAGCTATATATTCTGAGTCCATGTCTCTCTGAATCTTACATCATTATAAATGCTTTGAGCCACTGAGCTTGGAGGAAGACCACATCATTAAATTCAGGTTCTAGGATGTATACCTTTAGATAGGTCTCATGCCAAGATACCTTAACCCAGTCAAAGAATTATTTATACTAGTGCAAAAGGGCACATTCTTAAATTGATCTTTGTATGTAAGAATAAGTCTTAGTTGGCCTTTATTGCTCAACAGCTATGAATTTTTTTTTTTTTTTTTTGAGACAGGGTCTCGCTTTGTCGTTCAGGCTGGCTCTGAGCTCACTATGTAGCCCAGGCAAGCCTGGAACTTCAGCAATCCTCCTGTCTCTGCCTCCCGAGTGCTGGGATTACAGGCGTGAGCCACCACGTCTGGCACTGTGGTATGTGGTATGGATTGCTGGTGGGCGTGAGTCTCCACGCCCAACATTGTATGTGGTCACCAGGGATCGAACTCAGGACCTTGTGCTTGTGAGACAGGCGCCGGAACTGCTGAGCTAACCCTCCAGGCCAACAGCTATGAATTTTGTCTTTTGCTCTTGAGACTGGGAAGCTGATCTCTATGTGAACAAATTCAGAGAGTCTGATTTCTCTTTCAGTTTTTATTGCGAGCCAGTTATTTTTTTTTTCTGATCAAATTGACCCAATACACATGCCATGAATATTATTTTTCTAAATTCTTCTCTGGTAATATGGAATTTGTGATGTACATGATTTTTCTCTTAACTTATTACAGGTAGTAATTTAACCAGATATTTTCTGACTGTTTAACTGATAATAAGTTTTCCTCAACTTATTACCTAATTGCTAAGCCTATCCCATATAATGTAATTTTATTTTCACCTGCTTTCTTTTCTTTTACAGATTTATGTAAATCAAACTGATCTAGATAATTCTTTGTTAACAAATACCTTCAAATTACAATAGTATAAACCAATATGGGTATATTTATTCTTTGCACTATGTGTATATTGAGTTATAGAGATTACATGAGTATCTCCACTTAGGAATATAAGTGAAAAGGGCTTAATATTTTGAACATCACTGAGTAGCATGGCAGGAGGAAGGAAACTTTATAGATTATGGTCCATAACTACAATGTCAGTTATATTCACATTCCATTGGCAAAAAAGTCACATGACCACATCAAGAATAAAGAGAAGAAATGCAATATTACTACCAACATACACTTAGAAGAACTGAAATTTTAATTATTAATATTAACTGTAAGCCTAGTCTTTTTAATTTCTGTAAAAGTTAACTAATTGTGTTTAGAATCCAGAAGTTCAAAGTCGCTGAATATGCTAGATTTTGTGCAGGTAACCTCTGAATATGGTTTAATATTCAAATTCTTGGAGGGATAGAGTGTATTAATCAACTAGTTGTAATAAAATACTGGTATAATGTCTGCTAAATTATGTAATAAAGAAAAAATAAATCCTTTAGGAAATAAGTCAAGAACTCCATTTCAATAATTATTTGTTTTTCAGGGATAGAATTCATTTCCCTCTTCAAATGAAGACATTCATGAATCATATCATGTCATGAAATGCTTGATCAGTTAGAATTTGTTTCTCATTTCCCCCTGACTTGAAAATGAGGTTTACATTTGTTAAGCTGGATTTTAGAATCTGTCCAGAACAAAACATTGTATTCCTTTAAAAGAACCACAATACCCAGTAGTGTACCAAGTACCTGGGAAACAGAAACATATTTTATTCACAACAACAAACACTAATGGTTTTTAATTACATGGTTTAATTTCATTAAATGTGATTTATATTCACTAAGAAACAAGGAGAGAATTAATTGCAACAATTAGGCCCAAATCTGTCCATATCAAACACAAAAGATATATGATTAGCTATTTTGCTTTTTAAAAATAAATAAGTTAAAACAAGACCAGAAAAAGCACCAAATTGGTAAATGACGTTTTTGTCAATAATTTTCTATAATTAGTAAAAACAACCAAACAAATATGGGACCATCTAGGGTCTACTAGATGAGCTGTACCTAATATTGATATTTTTATTTTAGTGTTAATAGAAATTTCTCAGAACAAAATGCTTGCTTGGAAAGATAGCAAGCCTTCCATTTTATACAGAGTTCTTTTCTTTGTAAAACCAAAATCCATCATGTTTATCTCTGCACATAATTACCCTAGTCATTCACAGTGTTTGAAAAAGAGATTAGAGTGACCACAGGTTGTAGAATTAACAAGAATCTCAAAAACCCCTGTGGTCATGATACCACTGAGAAGACTGAAACAGACTTTCCTACAGTTCCCTTTCTTGCAGATGACTCTGTTGTCTTCTCTTTCAAACACATCCTACCCCCATTGCTGAATCAATCTTTCTGAAAATCTTTGTCCATATCAGACTAAGACACAAATGACTTTGATTCCCTATTGTTTATAGGATAAAATCCAAATTTTTTGTAGGAGCAGTCAAGATTCTTCCCAGTTTTTACAGTAATTTCCTCTTGCTCCCAAAAGAACAATTCTCTTTTTTAGTTTTTCTATGTGCCATAGACATTTTTGTTCTGAAATGTTCTCCTAGCTGTGCCAGTCAGAACCTGTGGTAGGTGACTCTACATGGAGACCCCTTGAATAAAGTCTTATCCTTAAAATATAGTGTCAGAACTTTTTACCCCCCCCCCATAACTTCTACCTGATACATTCTGCTTTTACTAAGAGGTACAGTTATCAAGTAAGGAAATAGCTTAATGAGCCAAAGAATATCTTTTCAAAATTTCTCACAGGACCAAGCTTATAGTTAAGTGCTGGACAGATTTTAGCTTATTGATCAGCTGACATTGGTTCAATCTCCTGTAAACTCACAAATTACTTACACAGTTAGGCTTCCATTTTAATTTCTCATTCTCTACAACCAGAAAAACCTTTTAATAATGTTGCCTCTTTCTGCCTCATTTCCACATAACAACAACAGCAAAACATACCTTACTTCAATATTTCTTCAGAGATTTTATGTCTTAATTGGGTCACACAAAACTTGTCATTTGTCAGTGTAAATTAGGATCTCTGTTTTTAAAACATGTTTACCTTTCATATTCACTAATTTAACTGATCAAAGAGAGAAAAAGTATTTACTTTAAGAAACTCCCTTGGGCCTAGGATTTAACTCAGGGATTCTGGCATCTGGCTGGCAAGCATAAGGTCCTGAGTTCAATCCCTGGTACCACACACCACCATGACGAGTGTGGTGGCTCACATCTGTAATCCTAGCACTCGGGAAGCAAAGGCAGGAGGATTGCTGTGAGTTCAAGGCCAGCCTGGGCTACATAGTGAACTTATGGTCAGCCTGAACTACAAAGGAGTCCTTGTCTCAAAACAAACAAACAAACAACAATAACCACACACAACTCCCTTGGTAGGATCTTATCTGTTGAGAATTACTGCTCTGACGCTTGGCAATGCATATATTTCTCCTAATGTTAAGAAACAAAACTAGTCTTGATCACTTATTATAATATTCAACTTCTTTATTTTTAGTATATGTGCTGCTGAAGCGAGCACTCAACTTCTTTATTTTTAGTGTGTTTCACAGAGTGGGTCATAATATATTGACTTTCGTATAAAGTATTGGTACCTTGAGGACTAACTTTTCCATCAGTCATGAGTCTGTTTTGTCACCCGTACTCTGCAACTCTTTACAATGTGCTTTATAAACCAACTGGGTTTTTAAATACTTAAGGTATTTGTTTTCGTTTGTATTCATATTTGGAAACTCCTTGTCCTAGTTACTTTTTTGTTGCTGAGACAAAATTCCTAACTTCCAAAGTTAAGGGAGGAAAGGTTTATTTGGCTCACAGTTTGTACAGATTTCAGTCCACGGTCAGCTGGCTTCAAGGCAGGATGATATGGCAGAAGGGTATTGCAGAGGAGAAATAGTTCATGCTGCTCACGTGGTAGCAAAAGCAGTAAGGGGACCTTAGCAACTTCATTCTGTTCTTTTTAGACTCTTCTAGGCTACTGGGGTTAGGGCAGGGCCAAACCCGTCAGTGAACTGATTTAGTAACTACACACCTTTATTCCAGCATCACACACTAGATTCATCTTCCTCTGAAAAGGTCCCACCTACATCCCATGAGGCTTTTAGGGGACATCTCCCATATATGGTTTTGGGGGACACAAACTATAACACTACTGTAAACAAGTTATTTGTTCTATGATTCAATCAGGTATATAAATGAGAGCAAACTTAAATCATAGAGTTATTATCCAAACTCATAAAGAATTGGGAAAAAATAAATAACTGTAACACATTTATTTAATTTGGTCGTTATGTTATTTAAGGTAGAAGTAAGCTTATAGATGATCCCAAATCATCTATATACCTCACTGGTTTTTTGTATACCTATACCTCACTGGTATTTGGATATCAGTGGTTACTCCTTTCCATAATCCTCCATTCTACTGCAAAAATACCATGGTCTGACATATTTTGCTTTTTCCAAAGCCTTTGCAACTGTTCTGAGTTTCAAATGTAGTTCACTGTGTAAGTTTGCTTCTTCTGTCCTCTTTGAAGAACAGCACTCAGTGCTTTGCTTTCATCCATTTTTCCAAACGCTTCTCTGCTCTCCCTCTACCTTCTCAGGGAGCCTGTGGCTTTGTCATGTCTGCTGCCAACTCCAAAGCACTGGGAATCCATATTAAAGATGCCATGTTGGCTTGCTTATGTTTAGCTATTTCACAAGCCTTCTTTCCTGACATTTTGCCTTTGTATCTTATCCCATTTTGAGTTTGTCCACTGAATATTCAGTTGTTGAAAATACAGGTTATACAAAAATCACTCCACCAGGATTTGGGCATAGGGAAATGATCTCTTCCCTACAAGCTTCTATAATGTAGCCATGAAGACCAAGGTTATTTCAACATGCACAATAATATTGTGAGTGTTGAGTTCAAAATATAAATAAGAATGATGGAATCATTTGAAGTTCAGTCAATGACAAAGGCAACTCTTTTACTTCTTTGTTTTTGGTTTTGGGTAGACAACATTATTCTATTGCTCTTCCTATTTCACTTCAGTGAAGAATCTTTTCCATTAAGTTTTGCTATCTCTCAAACCTTAATATCCTTGATCTGGTTCTGTGCATGTGGACTATTTTCCTGTTTTCCTCAGTGACCTGGCCTGCTTTCTGCTCTGAGATTCATTGGTTTTTTGATCTGTTTGCAGCTCAGGCTGAGCCACTGGCATCCTGCTGCTTTTCCTGTCTGTCCATGTTTCTCCAGAAGCCCCTATTTTGATTTTCACCCAGGTATAAACTCAATGCACTGCATGATCTGACTGTGTGAACTCTCTTCCTCCTGCAGTATTCTTCCAACTGACTGCTTCCTCTAAGCTCCCAAAAGTCTGGACCCTCCACCTTCTCCTCTCAGGCTGTTCAGCAAAATTAAAGATGCTTTCATATCATTATCTTGCTACTTCTTGTGTTAAAGATCTTTGTATGTCTCAAAATCATTTCTGCTCCTCTTATTTTATTAAAGATAAACTGATCTGAGTGAAATGGAAGATTTTATTTCAGTGTTAATGGTAGACAGAAGACAGCATTCAAACCCAAGTATTCTGAGTTTAGGGTTTGGGATCCTACTGCATTCTCTGTGTAAGAAATGTTTTGGATCTTGCATATAAGTTTATTTTTATTTTTATTTTTTTGAGTCAGGGTCTTGCTTTGTAGTTTAGGCTGGCTCTGAGCTCACTATATAGCCCAGGCAAGCCTCGAACTCAGCAATCCTCCTGTCTCTGCTTCCCAAGTGCTGGGATTACAGGCGTGAGCCACCACACCTGGCACTATAAATTTATTTTTGCTGTGAAAATTTTCCTTAGATATTTATCTTCCACTAATGTAGGGTAAACGTTTATTCTTCTAATTTCATAGAGATTGCAGACATGTTTTAATTAACAAATGCTTTAACATTCTTATTAGTATATGTTGTGATACATAATAATTACCTCACAGAGCACTGTTACATAAACATCCCATCTTGATCATTTTAATACCCTTCCCTCCTAAACTTTCTCTTTTACCCTCCCCAAATTTCCTTTTCCATCTTAAAAAAAAATCCACTTCTGTATTTCCTGCCATTTCTCCTTTATTTTGCTTTTTAACTTATTTATATTTTGACTTTCTCATATAAAAAAAATGCAGTATTTAACATACATGTCTAGTTCATTTCAGGTAGGATTCTGAGCAGTAAGTAAAAGAAGCAAAATTTTTGGATGTTAACATGGAATGGGAATTTAAAGACAAAGGTAAATCAGAATATTTTGCTTTGGCAGTACTAGCATTAGAGGGCAAAAATATCAGTTTAAATCTGGGTACAGGGTCTTGGGTTAGGGACTGGATTTGAGTATCCATGGGGATATAGGAAGTGTGATCTTAGATATAATTAGTATGGTAGTTAATAGCTATTTTAAAGCTAGAGCTTTAGAATCTCATCCTATTAAAAAAGCTTCTGCATAGCAAAAGACTGGCACAGCTAAAAGACAACCAACACCATGGGAAAAATTCTTTACTTATTTCTCAGAATTAGGGCTACTCTCTAGAATATATAAAGAACTTAAAAAAATCAGTCCCCCCAAATTTAAAGACCCAATTCAAAACTGGCCGTCTGAAATGAACAGACACTTCTCAGAGGAAGAAGTAAAAGTGGCCAAGAAGCATATGAAGAAATGCTCAACATCACTGGTCATTCAAGAGATGCAGATGAAAACAACACCGAGATTTCATCTAACTGCACAAAGAATGACTGCTAGCTTGAAATTAACCAGCAATAAATGCTGGTCAGGCTGTGGGGAGAAAGGAACCCTTCTTCACTGTTCATGGGAATGTAGACTGGTGCAACTATTGTAGAGATCAGTGTAGAGATTCCTCAGAAAACAAGGATTAGAGGTCCCATTTGACTCTGCTATTGCCCTGTTAGGAATATACTTGAAAGAATTAAAAGAATCATATCGTAAAGACACATGTGCACCCATGTTCATAGCAGCTCAGTTTGTGATAGCTCAATCTTGGAAACAACCCAAATGCCCATCAACTGGAGACTGGATAAAGAAGATGTGTATGTGTGTGTGTTTTAATAAAATGGAGTATTACTCTGCCATAAAGAATGACAAGTTTCAGTAATTTATGTGCAAATACATATACCTTGAGGACACACTAATAAGTGAAATAAGTAGGTCACAGATATGTGAATACCATATGTTTTCTCTGATATGAGAATCTGTAGATTAAATGAATTCTGAAATGTGTGATAGATTTTATGAGAAAGGAATTATTCAAAGGGAAAGTGGCAGGGAAAAGTAATGAGGTGAAACAATAAATATGATTTAAAAAGAAAAAGAAAGCACATGTATATAGGGGGTGGGGGACTGAAGGATGGGTAGAGATATGGGTAAAAATGAGAATTAATTCGTGTCATATACTGGTACAAATTCCCCAATGTTGAATGTCATTGTGAGCTGTATATAAAATGTACCAATAAATAATTCAAAAATTTTTTTTGAGACAGGGTCTCTCTTTGTAGTTCAGGCTGGCCCTGAGCTCACTATGTAGCCCAGGCAAGCCTCAAACTCAGCAATCCTCCTGCCTCTGCCTCCCGAGTGCTGGGATTACAGGCATGAGCCACCATGCCTGGCATTAATAATTCAATTTTTAAAAAGCTAGAGCTGTAGAATGAAAGAAGTGGGAGAAGTTTGCTCAGTTGTCCAAAGAAGTAATAAATAAATTAACTCCACCATTATCTTTGATGAAGATAAACTATTGCAGTGAGAAATTGGATTCCTGGGTCGGAGGCACAAGTTAATGTTATTTTTCAAATATTTTGCTGGAGTCCTCAAACTGAATTTGAAAACATTCAAAACCAGTAAATACTGTAGGGATATTGAAAAAGCAAAGATGAATCAATTATGTAACAACCAAACCAGGGTGCATGGGACTCATGGAGGAAAAATGTCCCACTGAGAATGAGCTCATGAGAAAAAAATAGAGCGCACATAAGAAAATATCACACCTTTAGGGAGTCAGCTAAGACACATTCAGGAGGAATAGTTCTCTGAGAACTTGAGATAATGCCACAAATGCAGAGGCTACATAATAATCACTGCAATCTCAGAATGAGTAAAAAACCCAAGGAGGGTAATGTCATCAGGAATAAGGAAAGACAACAGCAGCAGAGAGTACACATTTGAAGAACAAAATAAAACTTCTGCCAATAAACTAGTCACTAAAACTATAATCTATAAACTGTTTCAAGAATAACAATAAATTATAAGCTAAGAGATTTACAGTGAAGTAAATCTAAATACATTTCTCAGAATGCAGCACAGGAGACAGGAGAGGGAAAACAGGAAATAGAGGCTGAGAGATGTGTAGTGGGTGGAATGAGAGTGTGAGGAGTGAGTCTGGGAACATCTGTCTCAGATTCCAAAACCCCAGTGGAATCTTCGTTTGAAGGAACATTGCAGAAATGGCTGGATACTGAGAGGGAGAGCTTCCTCTCCTTTCCTGGGGAAAGCAGGGACTGGGGAGGGGGTTTAAGAGATGAGCCCAGAACGGATTCATCCCATTTTATCGTTGCAAGTGTGAATAGCTCTAGTATTATGTTTATCCTTTATCGAAGCCCCATCATATAAAAATCCCCCCCACCCATCAAACACACACAGATATAGTCCTCTAATCTGCAGTTCTGTATCTATCAATTCAACCAACTGGTTTGTCCAGTCATGGATAAAAAACAGTTTTTATAAAAAAGTTACATACAGCTGAGTTTGCTTGTATACTCTTATAATCCTAGCACTCTGGGAGGCTGAACCAGGAGGATTGAGGTATGAGGCCATGCTGAGACTTAAAGACTTAGCAAGACTTTGTCTCAAAATTTAAAAATAAAAATAAAAATAAAGATCTTGGGGTGTAGCTTAGTGCAGATGACCTCAATTCAATCCCCAGTATTGGAAAAAAAGAGGGCTAGTTTATGCTAAACATGTCTAAAAGAATGCTAAACATTCTCTTGTCATTTTTCACACAACAATGCAATACATCAACTATTCACATAGTATTTACACTGTATTAGGTGTTAGAAGTAATCTAGAGATGAATTAAACTGTGTGGAAGTTAGGTGCAAATACTGGGCCTTTTGTAGAAATAGTTCAAAAATCTGCCAACTTTGCCTTCCACTGGGGGTCCTGGAAGCAAAGCAGTTCCTGACACACACAAGCAGACATGCACGAATGTGTGTATGTGTGTTTGTGTGTGTGTGTGTGTGTTGTGCCTTTATGTGCAGCTGACTGTGCATCTCAAACTTGTCTTACCTGTCACTATATTTTGGGACTTAGTGTTTGAGAACTACTATTTTCTGCACCTGGTAATCAACGCTCTTTTTTTCTACCAGTCAGACAGATTGTGTGGCACAATCAAGGTAAAGAGATCATCTTTTTCTTGTTTTGGGCTTTTTAAGATTTTGTTGGTGTAACTCAGAAGGACCTTATATATATCATAAATGCTCCCACCTTTAAGGAAAGCTTATTTCCAGATTGTCTAGATTGAAGTGATAGTAGCAAGTATGTTGATTGTTGGTCGCACCTTCTCCAATAGAAGCTTTCAGCATTAAAGAGAGGGACAATCTGGGTAGCTGTTGGTCTCTGCTGCCACAGCCGAGCTTTGGATTGTTAATTTAAAAGGTGTTTTTTGATCCCCATAGTTTAGATATTGTCCTCAGTTATGCAGATATGGTGGGAGCCACGCAGAGTTAGCAAGTTGAAGGAGAAGGCTGATGGGGGATCCAGAAGTGCTCACCATCTGTATACTGCAGCCGTGCACAGGCAGGGGAGCCTACATGCACCCCTACCATCAGAGCTGTCATGCTGGAGAGTCGGCTTGGAGAGGAGAAGGTCGACATCATTAGCTACCCTTTGACAAAGTCCCAGAATATCTTCTGTTTCACTCTTGTCCTCCCCACGCCTCGTGCCCCAATCTGATCCCCCCCCCCCCCGCCATCCAGTGGGGATCACTGAGGAGAATCTGGCTACTTGCATTCTCCGTCTTGAGCTCTCTTCAGTGAATCAAACCTAATTTCTCTTTGGGGTGAAGCTCATAGTGCTGTATATAGTCCTGCTCAAGTGAAAATCATATAAATGAAAGCAAAATAACAATAGCAACAAAAGAGCAAAAGCATTTTTCCAAAGCCACGCGCGGTTTTGGCAGAGGAGGAGCACATCTCAGGGTTTCCCCTCCTCTCCCAGCTCCCCCTTCCGATTGCAGGTGTTCGCAGCTCTCTGCCTGAACTCGCCCTGGCAAGGACCCCTCATTGCTTTAGCCAACAAGTACTGCCATTCTTCTGTATTTGCTGCCCTGGGAGTTTTGTGCGGTGAAACACTTTTCCCAGATCCCATCATCTCTTCTTCCCTTTTCTTCTGTTCTGTCCTTCCTTCTGCTCCTTTGCCTTCTCACTGGTCCCTCCTCTTTTCCTCTGCTGGTTCCTTAAATGCTGCTACTTGACAGGCTCCTTCCACATGGCGCTTCATTCCAGACTCGCTCCTCTCTCCCCGGGATATTGCTCAGTCTTCAGGCCTCAGCCATGGCCCCCGCTCTCCCACCCAGTCTGGGCCCAGTCCCTGCGTATCTTTCCCTGCCCGACCCACAAGCTGCACCAGCTTCTCTCAGCTGGCTCCGGACTCATCCTCCCTCTGTCTTGCCCTGCGCTCTGCCTCTTCTGCCTCTCTCTGGTAGGAGTGGTCCCCTAACTACTGCCTTGTCAGCCAGTTCACACACTTGGAAGTTTCAAAAACTCGCTTGATATTCAAATCTCTCTTGGGCACTTGGTGCTTTTTCTGAGGCACTCTCACTCTCACTGTGTAGTTTGAACTCACTTGTGTGACCCAGGCTGGCATTGACCTCACAGCTCTTCTTCTGTCTCTGCCTCCTGTGCCACTATACCTTCATTTTGCTATTTTTATATCTTTACTAGTTTTTAGCTTTTTCCTCTCTTCACCCTGTAGCTAGTACTTTAGTTCAGGCCTCATCCTTTCTCATTTAGATGACAGGTGTGAACTTTCTTTCGTATTGCAATGTAGTACTGCCTCTCCTCTCAGGTTCTTGTATAGGGACATGCTTTTGTGTCTGTGTGTGTGTGTGTGTGTGTGTGTGTGTGTGTGTGTGGTACCAGGGGTCAAACTCTGGCCCTTGTGCATCCAAGGTTGGCGCGGTACCACTTGAGCTAAATCCCCAGGCTGGGGCCATGCTTTTTTGAGAATATGTACTTTGACTTAAGTATTTCAAGTTGCTTTAGGTATCGAGATGGATCCCCAGCTCCTTAGCCTTGACTGGATTCAGGACTCTTGAAGATACAGCTCAAGAATGTCTGTGATATTGGCTCTCTCTCCTCTGTGCCTTTGCACTCTCCAGCTCTGCTGTTCCCAAAGCCCTTCCAGCTTGCTTTGCCTACCCTCACCCAGGAAGCTTTGCTGGTTCATTCTCTACCTAGACCCTCCCCTAGTGGGCTGGGGTTCCCTGCCCCCAGGGCCCTGTGTTCCTCTGTGTCCTGCTCCACAGCGCCCTGTGTACTCTCCCTCTAACCTTTCCACCATGTGCCTCCATGGTCTATGGACTGGTGCCAGATAAGAGGATTTAGGTTCTTTGAGGTGAGAGCAAGTCTTATCAGGATGTTTCCCAGGCAGTCAGCATGGAAGAGGAAGTCTTTGCCTTGATGAGTGAGCAGCTTACAGCCCCTGTTTTTCTTTGTCATGGCTGCCCAGGGTTCAATTCCAATATTGCTTTTATTTCTAACTTAAACCAAAGACTTTCTCTCTTGGATACCTTTTTGATTGTATTTAATGTTCCCCTAGTTTAAGGGTCACATATGCGCTCCTTCAAGTCCCTCTCCCCAGTGCCACATTTGATTTTTTTTTTTTGCTTTTTGCTTTTTGAGACAGGGTCTCGCTTTGTAGTTCAGGCTGGCCCTGAGCTCACTATGGTGGATAATTTTTACATGAGTTGGAAGAACAAAATATTGAACCCTCTCTTTTTATTTTCCAATTAGTTTCCTCCTTCCTTATTCTTTTCCTTTATAAGATCTTTTGCTCATCCTTCTGTGCCTTTTTGTTGGATCCATTTTCTCTAAAACACCTTCTGTTTTATCCCTCCACTCAATCTCTAGTCCATGACAGATTAATATTGACAAGCTTCTATTTTGAATATTAAATGATTTCTCTCTGTGCTTAAAAGGGTACACTTAGGACAAAGTGGGGGAAAAGACTGTTCATTACAAAAAAAGTTGGAAAAATTAGAATAAACCTGTTGATCTGTCATGGTCTTCTGATGGTCCTAAAATTTGACAAAGTAACTAATCACACAGAGTACTTAGTTGTCTCTTTACATGTAGGAATGCTTAACTTACCTGCAAAGAATGCTTAACATCTAGTTAGAATGAGATTTATTATTCCCTTCACTGATCTCCAAATTCTAACATTCACTTTATTTTTTTTCACAGTATGTCTCTGTTTTCTTTTTTCTTTCATTGAGTTTATTGGTAATTTTAAGTATACATTGTGATCACATTCATCATTGAGAATTTGTACCTATACATGATATATCTTGATTCTCATTTTTTCCCATTCCCCTGCCACCTACCTTATATATATATATGTTTTGTTTCTAGTTTTATCTTTTACCATCAAATTTTTTTCTTTCCCTTCTTTGCTGTCCCCTGACCCTCCCAGCTTCCTTTCCCCTTTGAACATTATCTTCCTATTCACATTTTGGACTTCATTTACATATTTAGTTTTTCACACTAGAGAAGTGATATGGTATTTACACGTGTGTCCTATTTATTTTACTTGTGAGTATGGCCCCAATCTATATCCATTTAGCTATAAATGCCTCTATTATTCTTTATGGCTGAGCAATGCTCTGTTTTATTTTTTAAAACACCCACATCTATTTTATTCACTCTCTAGTTGATGGCCACTTGAACTGTTTCCAGGATTTAGCTATTACAAGTTGTGCTGCTATAAACATGAGTGCACATATGTTGCTGTGTTATCCTTTCACAATAACATCCCCCCAAAATGAAATACTTAGGAATCCCTCTAATAAAGGACATAAAAGATCTCTAGTTTGAATACTACAGCACTCTGATAAAAAAAGATCAAAGAGGATATAAAAAAATGGAAAAACATTTCTCATTCTTGGGTATGAAGAACAATGATTGTCAAAATGTCCATCCTTCCAAAATTTCTATATAGATTCAATGGAATCCCCATTGAAATCTCAACAGTATATTTTATGAAACTCAAGAAAACAATCCAAAACTTCATTTGAAACCAGAAGAGACCCAGAATAGCAAAACCAATTCTTGGCAACAAAGACACCTTATTGAAAAGTTAAAAACCTTCAGAATAATAATGTTTTGCTATACTCCTTTTAATGTGAATATTTATAGTAATATTTTGAAATAAATAACACAAAGTAAATAGGAAATACAGATTGTTTAAAATTAGCATAAATAATTTGTAGAATAATAACTGGACATACATGGAAGAAAAATGGCATCTTGTTTTTAGGGAGTGGCATTATAATCTATAAAGCTGGGGGACCTATGCATGATGGCACATCTGACTGAAGAAGTATGATTACAAATTGGAGCCCAGCCTTAGCAATTTAGTGAGACTCTGCTCAAAATACAAAAGGATAAAACAAGCTGGGCATGTACCTTAGGGCAAAGGCTGTGGATGCAATCCTCAGTACCACACCAAAAGAAATCTTTGAAACTGAGCTACATGCAATGTTGGCTCTGCAATTTACTATCCACTTGATTTCAGTCCAAGCTTGAAGTGCTTCATACGTTGATATCTAAGTGTTAAAAGAATAGTATATTAAAGAATTGACAGTTCTTCACAACGCTGTGCCCCCGAGCCACATCTTCAACCTGATGCACACCCTGGGTCTTCATCAGATGCTGCCCTGGTGATGGCTGATTCCTTCAGGAGTGGGATCAGTTGGGCTTTCCACCACTACTGCACGGAGTCTGTCTTTGTACTCTGCATACAGTTGGCTTCATCCAATTCATGACTTTTTTTTTTTTTTGGTCATAGTAATGGATATTCTATGATATCTCAGTTTAGTTTACATATCTGTAAATGGCTTAAAAGCATTTTCACGTCAATCTTGGCAATTTGGGCTTCTTTGTGCATTTTCCAAGTCATATATTCTTTGTCCAATTTCACTCTTTCTCTACTAAACTTCTGATGTCCCTTTTGTGCAGTCTACATTATGCACTAATGAAAACTTCTTTGTCATTAATTGTCAGCTTTCATTATACGTGCCAGCTTATCTTTATGACTTCGGAGTCTGGATTACAATTTTCCTTTCCACTTTATCTTGAACCTTTAAATACATGATTTAAAATCCAACTAGCATTTTGACCTTATATTTCCTTAACTTTCTTAGCTGTGTTGGCCAGATGTCTAATTGAACAAGAGCAGGGACATTTTTTGGAACCTTTCAAACTTAACCTTTCAAAGCAAGAGTCTCTTTCTTTTACTACAGTTTCTTTACTTTCCCATTCCCTCACTTCTTATTTCCCTTTTGAAGTTGCCACATCAATAAACATTCCTGTGTCCCTCACTGGAGACACAGTTTTGTCCAAAAACAATTTAGGGATTTTTGAGTCAAATATTTTCTTCTCCAAGAAACCACACCGATTTATAGTGAGCTCACTTAGGAATGTTGTCACTCTTTTTTGTTTGGCTTAAATGTCCCACTAGGTTATAAATTGTTGCAGGGCAGATGTGTTATTGTAACCCATATAGAAGGGGAGTTAAATATTGGGATCTTGAGCCTACTGGCCTTAGTTTAGTCCTGGCTGTGTTACTTAATAAATGTAGTTCTAGAGATGTTATCTAACCTCTTTTTGCCTCAGGTTGTACACCATATTGCAGTAATTAATTGTATTGCTACAAATAGGTGTGTAAGACAATGTCTTGAATCTTTTTTTTTTTTTTTTTTTTTTTTTTTTTTTTTGAGACAGGGTCTCTCTTTGTAGTTCAGGATGGCCCTGAGCTCACTATGGAGACCAGGAAAGCCTCGAACTCAGCAATCCTCCTGCCTCTGCCTCCTGAGTGCTGGGATGGCAAGCTTGAGCCACCAAGCCTGGCATTTGTGGTATATGGTACTGATTGCCAGTGGGTGTGAGCCACCATGCCCAGTATTGTTGTATGTGGTTACCGGAATTGAACTCAGGACCTTGTGCTTGCTAGGCAGGTGCTGGAACTACTGAGCTAAATCTCTGGCCCAACAAAGTCTTGAATCTTATAACTGCTCAATAAACATTTACCTTTGCTCTAAACATTAGTGTGCCCTCTAGTTCATCCTAGTAACAGGTACATATTGAAGATTCATTTTTTTTCCTGAATTTATCTTCTGAGGAGTTCCAATGAAAGGGAAGATGCATAATGCAATGGAGAAGGAGAGCAGGGGAGCACAGGGTGGGGAGGGAGGGAGGGAAGGATTTGAAAATATGGTTAGATAGATGATAGACAGAAAGGAAAACAGACAGTTGTGAATGAAGAGGTGGAGATCTATTTGCTTGTTTCTTAGAGTGAGAAAGCTCATAGAATGATAGCTGTGGTGATTAACTTGGAGAGTTAATTTCAAGGGCAAGAGTTGCTGAGAGAGGAATAGCTACATATGGTGACCACATATCCTGATTTGTCTAGGACAGTCCTAGACATTTTTTTCTATTTTAGTACTTCCCTGCTTAAGGATATCTTAGTTTGGATATTTAATTATATAGTCACCAAGGATATAATGGAAAGAGCAAATTTATTTTTGGTACATGGTAATGGGTAAAACAATTTAGCAGTTTCAAGAAGACTGTGATTTACAGGGTATCACTTTGTAGTTCTGGCTGGCCCTGAGCTCACTATGGTGCCCAGGCAAACTGCAGTGAACTCCGCAATCCTCCTGTCTCTGCCTCCCAAGTGCTGGGATTACAGGCGTGAGCCACCACGTCCGGCATTGTGGTATGCGGTGTTGATTGTTGGTGGGCGTGTCTCTACACCCAGCATTATATGTGGTTACCGGGGATCGAACTCAGGACCTTGCGCTTGCGAGGCAGGCGCCGGAACCACTGAGCTAACCCTCCGGCCCCAAGAAGACTGTGATTTTTATGTGATGGGTAACTATCCCTCTCTAGTTTTAAAGGTAAAAGTGTATATCATAATGATTCTTTGGGCATGTATGGTCATGAACATATGAACGACCAAATAAACTCCTCTAATGATTAGTTCAGTGGTTCTCAAAATGTATCTTCTTAAACAGCAGTACAGTGTCACCCGGGAACTTGTGAGAAATAAAAAATTTCAGGGTGTTCTCCAAATTACTGAATAAGGATCTTAAAGATTAGGACTTAGATATCAATATTTTACAAAGCTATCGCAAAAGTTGATACATGCTAGTGTTTAAGACAGTGGCATGATTTATGTGTAGTAATTATGAAGGTAGGAATATCATTGTTATAATCTACCAATCAAGTGACTCTCTGTTAAAAACCTACTTATGTTGACTGTTTTATACTGTGAAAGATAAAACAGAGCACAAAATAGCAAAGGAAATCTCTATGCATGAGAAGGCTACTCCTGTTGGGGAAATTGCACTACATCCATGAAGTTGTGTAAAAACAGGAAATGGTGAATAACGAGCATGCAGTAATGTCCTAGATTCAGGACAGAATTTCCATGGGGAGAACAGAGTCAGGAAATACTTTTTGGAGAACAGAAAACTCAGAAATGAAAGAAGATAGGAAATGGCAGAAAGCAGAAGACCTCAGTGGGAAGACAAGACAATTCTCACCAAAGAAAAAGAAGCAACTGGGAAGAGCAATGCTAACATCCACATAGCAAATAAAACAAAAATGAAAGGGAGCAAAACAACAGACTCTAGCGATCGTAAAGAGACTTGGGACAGGAGGAGACAGAAGAAGGGGGATGGAGGTAGGGAGAGGTAAAAAGGACCAAGAAGCATGTGTGTGTACCACTTCCCCACAATGCATGTATTATAATTAATAATGAATTTTAAAAGGGAGGGAAAAGGAGAAGGATTCTGAGGTAAGACATGTTTTATAGATGGGATTCAATAAAGTTCTTTTACTGCCTTTTATTTCCCAGCCTTTGAAACACAGGAGAGTAGCATGGTACTCCAAAAGGATTATAGTCTTTTCTAATTTTTTGTAGACCTTAGAGAAACAGATGTCAAAATGGGATTAAATTCTTCAAAACTGAAGTAACCAAATATACCACATGTGGTTTACCAAGAATTCCCAGATGCTAGCCAAAACTTGATATATTGTTGAGTGTGAATTATTTACCAATGAACTAAATCAAAGTGATATTCTTTA
This sequence comes from Thryonomys swinderianus, assembly GCA_004025085.1. Classification (NCBI taxonomy): domain Eukaryota; kingdom Metazoa; phylum Chordata; class Mammalia; order Rodentia; family Thryonomyidae; genus Thryonomys; species Thryonomys swinderianus. Next base: position 21,154 of record PVIC010013381.1, read on the forward strand.
GAATGTCTCAAAACACCCATGTCTGTTTGAATGTGATCATACTAGAGGAGGAGAGAAATCATGTAGCCTGAGACACAACTGTAAATATGTAGTGTTGTTTGTGCTTTCTAAAGGACAACTGTTTGTGAGCTTCCTTTTTATTTGTAGTAAAAAAGGAACATTTGTCAAAACAGTGGGAACACACAACTTCTGAAGAATCATTTTTACTAGTCAAATTCAGAGAAACTAGGTTCTTCAGGAAGTTGCCAGGAACAGGTAGAGCTAACTGTGTTATTCAAAGAGTATAGAGTTTTAGTTCAAGCAGATGAGTAAGCTCTAGAGTTCTGCAGTACAACATAGTACCAGGCTAATAACGTTGTGCACCTCAGAATTGTTAAGAGGTAGAGCCCATGTTAAGTATTTTAACTACACACACACACACACACACACACAAATGGATATAAGGCAACTTTGAGAAATGACAGATATCTATTATCTTGGCTGTGGTCATAGAATCAAATGTTTACACGTGTCTAATGTCATAAAAAATTGTACACCTTAATTATACATATTGAATATGTGGAATTTTTTGTACATGAGTTACGACTCAGTAAAGCTGTATAAAATAAACTAAGGTTTACTGATCAGCTTTAGCAATGCCACTTTCAGCATTGCAGTTGAGTTGAGGGCTACAACTTGGTCGATCCCGTGGTAGTCTATGGTCATTCTCCAGTTTCTATATAGTTTCTGGAGGAGTTGGTCTAGAAAATTAGAGTTATAATAGCAAAACTTCCTCTGGCTCCTTCATGATTTTAATAGTGGTGATAATCTCTGTCTCTTCTCACTGCAAGAAAATGCATTTTATTGACTATTTGGACCAGAATTTGAGGGAAACTTTAGAATTGTGTGCTTGGTCTTTCCCAAGACCAGTGCCACAATGTAGTGTTGACTCCAACCTGCTAAGTGTCTCAGTTCCGACTGTACACTTTAATGTACACATTACAAGAAAATACAGGGTTCTTCCTTCTAGGCACTTTACCATTTCTTCAGTCAAATGTTTCCAGGTCTGAAAATTGGCTTAGATCTAGAAAATGACTTATTGACATCATTCCCTCCACCGTTCTGATCTTCACTTCCTGCTTTTTGTTGTTGTTGTTGTAGACATTAATATTCATGTTCATTAATTTCCAGTCTCTTTTGCTATAGGAATATAAAAACCTAGTAAATGTTTCTACAATTCTTTGTAATTTCAACTCCTATGCAGATGCGCTGACAACTCATCATTTTGGTAGTTACAGAAATTTCAGCCCCCCTGGCTTTGGAAAATTAAGCAATTTCCTACAGCATCTGCCATTTAGAGGACTATCACTTCCATAGACACTAACAAGCCCATCACCTCCTGGCTTCCCTTCAGATCTGATTAACAGAGAAGAGCAACAACCAGACAGTTCTATGATGCAAATATCCCTCTTATTGGTGCACTTCTGATATTTGTTGGATTCCCAGGAAACACAGCTCTCTGGAGCTTTATGACTACACATCCTGTATCCATCACTTCATGCCTACTTCCCTCAGCCTCTTCATTTCTTCCTCTGCAACTACAAAGCCACCTTTTCTGGGTCCTAAGAGCTCCTTCAAGAGTTTCTCCTGATTCCTGATGTCTTTGCCAGAACATTAGACCCCCTATCCCCATGTCAGTGAATTATTTTTTATCTAGTCAAATGTGCACCCACAATTTTAATTAAGCAAACTTAAAATCAGTCCTGGCAGTGATTCATAGTCTTCCTCCAGTGCATGCTTGCTGGTTCCTGTATAATCTCTTTCCTCCCTCATCACAGCCAGCACATACCTAGCAGAGTTATGCTGGAATTAGTGTGATACCTACCTGCACTGTGGTGGTCAGGCACTAAAGCATTTTTCAGTATAAGAGAATCCTGCCCTTTCAAGAGAAGCATAGGTACCTCAGAGAGATCCCAGTGTTCTGGCTGTCTGTGAATCCAACATCGTCAGAGGTATCTATCCAGACTCCTCCCTCTGTGTGTCAGGCTCCCACATTTTCCAAATCTGAGGCTTGGATTAGCATAGATTTGTCTTGGTTGAGCACTGAAACATTACCAGGACTCTGTGAGTCTAGATTAACACTTAGGTCTTTAGCTTGCCCCTCTTCCTGCTGAGTACATATTACTTAAGGTATGGATCAGTACATGTGCAAACCCACAGTCATGCTCCACACCACTAAATGAATTGTGAAGCTCTGCTATGTTTCATCATACATGTTCACCTTAGGTGGACACAGGCAGGACTTTTTCAGTGTGCTCATAAGTGCGTTAGGAGATGGTTTGTGCAGGATCAGTGGGGTTTGAGGCTGTACAGACCTTGAAGACACGTGTACAGACTCTAAATAGAGGGGATTATGAACAAGCTTCTTTACTGACTTGAGCTTCAGCTAAAGTCTAATCAGGTAAAGCTGCTGTCATAACACCTGTCTCCTGGGGTTGCTCTGGAGATCACATGAGACAGCCATGAAGCTGGCAAGCACAGCCCACCTGGAGTACTGGAAGAACTTTGTAAATGGAATTATATATTATCTGCATTTCTTACCAGGATGTGAGTTTGTAATTATGAATGGAATGATCATATATTATGTTAACTTTAGCTGACTTCAGATACATACCCTGCTGGTTCTGCTAAAAACCAAATTAAGCCTTCTTGCATTGCTTTAGGTTGGAATCATCGGGAGACCTAAATGATCTTCTACTTTTTCCACTATTTTTAAACAAATGACTTTCTTCTCTAGGGTCCAGTTTTTAGGTTTTATTTCTAGGTTGTGCTTCTCAAATTTAGAGCCATAGGTAGGTGTTGGTGTGGCTAAGGAGAATCAATAACTTTCCAGAAATTACAGTTAAAGACTTCACCTCTGATTCTGTTTTGCAGCGTTTGCTTATTAGGATAATATTAGCTACTCTAAAAATAAATCCCTGAATTTTCATTTGTTTAAAACAGATAAGTTTATTTCTTGATTGAGTCAGTGTCTGAGTTCCTGGTATTTGTGCACCAATCTCTCTTTGGGAATTTGACGCTCTTTTATCTTGTTTCATCTTATTCATCATTCACAAGCTCCTCTGCCTCTAGCTTGCAGGCAGAAAAAGCACGTGGAGCAGTGTCTCTGCAGAGTAGTGCAGAACCCTTTCTTGGACCCTATTTGCTAGAACTGAAAGCCACACTGGGCATGGTGGACAGTAGGAAATCAGCCTCTCATAGATAGCCACATGCTGGTGGGAACTTTGTGCTTGAAAAGATAGAGGTCATTTCTTCTGTGAACAGCCAGCTATTGTGACCGTAACTTATGTGTAGTGACCTTGATGGTACTTAATCTCTATCTTAAATCCGATTACCTGATCATGTGTGGTGAATGCACTGTAGAAATAGAAGAGTCTGACTTGACTTTCACTTTACAAAGTTCTTAAGCCATTGTGAAACTTGAAAACTTGCATCTGTCCTAAATTTGAATTCCACAGGGAAATGAAAAAGAGAAGAGACTATGGGAAAAAAAAAAGGCCTCTTATCTAAATATCCAGAATTTTAGATGTAGGAGCATTAATTCCCATCAACTTTGTTAATTTCCTTACTTTCTGGGTATGTAGCAGCAAAAATCTTTTAAAGGAAGTACCTTCTAAAGTATTTTTTTCAATCACTATTTATGCCAAACTTTTAATCAGAACAAATTCCCTTGTTCTTCAACACATGTAGATTTTGTGTTATTTTTGAATATAATGTTCTTATTGAGTGTTAATTGCACGCACCTACAGCTTTCAAAGAAGTGATAACGAGATACTGTCAAACTGATAGCCTGCTCTCTAGTGCGAGGCATGTGTTAATTTATAAGGTGGATGTGAGGAAACTTCACAAACTCCTCATTTTGGGGGATGCTGGATGGTGTGGGTGATGAAAGAAAAATGTGACTATGCTTTTGTAAGAGATTTTCTAACAAGGCAATGGGTGGCAGTGCTCTAGTGCAGAGGTTTTTACTGATGAAAGTATTTAAAAATTCATCTTACCTCCTGAGCTCTTAGGGTTAATAAAGAAAGTATGTGGAACTACATAAATATTTAGTAGTGTCTTTCTCTTTCCTTAACAGACACATCCTCATTGGGAAACTGGCCCCATAACTTTGCTTAGATTTATTTCTAAAGGACCTAGTTTGCTGTATACATTTTAGGGCAACTGAAGGATCCCACAAGATAGTGTGATAGGTTAGTCGAGGCTGTCACCTTTGCACGTGAGTCTGACATCAGAGTGTGTGGTGCCCCGCTGAGAACTCCACTCTACAAACCATTTCATTAATATGTGGGATAAGGAACAAGTAACTCAGATTTGATGATTTTTGAAAGAGCTTATGTACTAAATAAAAATGCATATAATGTTACACGAAAAAAAAGCTCCATTTGTTAAAGAACTTTAAAATAAAACTCTGAGTGTGATTTAAGGGTATTTACCATCATAGGTGAGATAACAGGGTATCAATTTGCACACATGGGTCTGAAATAGGGATAAGGAAACAAAGCCAGGGACAGGACATTAGCCCTGTGTGGTACATGCAATGCCTGAACACATAGCCTCAGGCCTGTGAGTATGGGGCTTCTCTCTTTTACATCTAAAGGTGAGTCCCCTCATGTTACATCACGGTGTGTTAATGAATGCACATATGACAAATTAATTTAATAAAATATGAATGATTTCATTATTTTCAAGACAAACTTTTAATTATTGAGTTTTTAGATAATGTAAAAAGTACTTGTGCTTCATGGTGGGATGTGCTTTAAAGTGTAAGATGCTGATAATTATAATTCAAATAGTTTGTTAAAAATGGCAAAGGAGGTGACTTAGTTCTTTTTCTCTGGAAAGGCAATTTCTTCTTTTTGAATTCTATCTTTCACAGCATATGAAACTCATGTTAAAAGGTAACATTCATTTCATGAGAAACTTTACGGTGTTCTGCCTTTTTCCTTTCGAGTATTTATTTAACCCAGTGTGTAGTGAATATTTAAGAAGCAAATCCTTAATGTCTAGCTGATCCAACAGTGAAATATTCAAAAGGTTAAAGCAATAAGAAAAGCATAGTGAAAGTTGCAGAAAGTTGATGAATTCTTATGTGGAAAAATTTTGAAGCCTTATTTTTTTTAGTTAAGTCCAACGGAACCCAAATTGTGATAAGGACACAGTGCATTCTTTAATTTCAGGAGTTAAAATATAAAATCTCCTGATAACTATACTTAGAAATGGTTCATTAACTTATTTGCCCAAAGTCAAATCTACCTCTTTGTCTATTCCAGGAGACAACTATTTTCTAAAAGCAAACCAAGTGTCTTATCCCAGCTTGGTATTATCACCAAGATAGGAGACAGCCTTACTTCTCATTACTAATCACCATTTGCTTTATTCTTTTTCTTCCATAAGCTCCATGCACAAATACGCAGGAAAATGCACAGGCATGAGCAGAGGTCCATTTCTGGACAAAATAATTGTATCCCTTGAATTCTGAAGGTGCTTTATTTGGATATGGCTGGAATATGTTCCCAGGAGATAAGTGTGCTGGGAACTTTGTTAGCAATTTAACAATTTTTGAGAAGTGATGGGTCCTAGTTGGAGGTAATTAGACCATCACAGAATGACCCATGGAAGAGATTAATGTAGTTCTTGAGAGAACTCAGTTAGTTCCCACAAGAGCTGGTGTCATAAAAGAGGGAGATTATCCTGAATTTCACTGTCTCCCTTTCTTGCCAGGTGAAGACCCTCTTCTGCCTCTGTCTGTTTCCCATTCCGATACTTCATCCTATTTCTGCACAGCCAAAAGGGCCCTTGGCAGCATTTGAATTGATGCAGCTTCTAAAAGTATTAGCTGGATCAACTTATTTCTTCTATACTTTTTCTTAATAGCAGCAGGAAATGAACTATTGCTATTTTTTCAAAGTCTAGGTGGGAGGAATTCTACAGCAGGGCAGGCTGATCAGTCACAGTGGAAGACAAGGCATGGTTTTCTATATCCTAAGAATCAAAGCTGAGGTTATCTCTGTAGGTCCCTTGTTGTTACAGCATGTTCTGGCTTTGAATATAAAACAGACAGGTGTATATGGAACAACATGCAAAGAAGAAGCAAGAAATGCAGGTGGCGCATGGGGGAAGATGAGACCCAGTGTACAGCTCATGGTGTGGGGGAGTGACCTGGCTTCTGTCACCCTACACCATCCCACTTCTAGCCCCTCTTTTTATTTGTAGTCATCTTCATTGAAGGAGAGGAAACCTTGCTATTTCAGACCTATGAACTTGATGTTATGGGTAGACAGTGGTGTTTTTCTTTAGGAGATACAAAGTTAAGTCTACTATTATGTCACAGGTATCATGTGGCTGAATGGCCAAGTGATCTGACGCCCTCCTGGGGGTTTGTTGTGTTTTTTTTTCTCTCCACCTTAAATATGCTTGATTTTAGTGACCCTAATTTGGAAATGGTCTCTAGATGTACTCTTTCATCAGAGTTGTATTTTAGTTCCCATCTTAGTTACTAAGTAACTAAATACTATTAGTATTTCGTATTTAACTAAATACTAATAGTATTTCAATTCCTTATTTCCTGCAAAGAGAAGGAAAAATGGGCAGCACAAAATTTGAGCCTTCTATGTATCTGTACATAATACTGTCAAAAACTTCTAAAACCTTATTTATTCAAAATAGAGAAGCAACCCCAGATATAGGGAGATGGTAATTTGTTTGGTGACAAAGGTAAAAAAAGGTATTTAGCATCAAACAGATGAGGGTTTGATTCTAGTCATAGGTTTAATGACTGTGGGATCATGTTAGTTTGTTTCTTGTATGTGTTAGGGTATTTTTCTGAGTCTGCTCTTTTGTCTATAAAATGGCACCTACAATGTTATCCCTCAAGAGTTATTGCAAATAACAGAGATAATGAGGTCTTTGACATAAGATAGATATTAATATAGATGGGTTTTTATCCTAATAAACTTCTGATAATTTTCCCTTGGCCCAAATGTCTCCCTCCCTCTTTTGTACATAGCCCTATTCTTCCTCTGTATGATTTTGCTTTTTATTTGGAGGTGATACTGATTTATTGCTATTGAACTTCACGTGCAGACTAATAGCTAAAGTTGGAGTACATAAGTCCTGTGAGCTTGGGGTGATGTAGATACCTCTCATGTATTAATGGGTGAAGTCCTCATCAGCTAACTTAATACTGTTATTTGGCACCCCAAGAAATTTAATATCATGACCTGCCTTCTAATTTCTCATCCTTACATGCTGTTTAACTTTTGTTTACAGTGAACAGACAGGTTTCAATTTTTAAAAATCTGCATTTCTGTGTTGTAAGCAAAAGACTTTTGCACATATTGAAAATGCATAAAATTTAAACTTTTTAGAATTAGCTTTTGTCTGATGATAAGTCAATCATAAATAAAGAGGATTGATTATTTGCATAAACAGTGTTAAAACAAAATGAACATTTTATTCACTGATCAAGCCCTCCCTGGCCTGGTTAAAACAGTATTATCCAAGTAAGTGTTAACATTATTTTTCCTATTGCTCTTTCTATTCATCTTGGAGCAACAATTGACTTTCACAACTTTTATTATTGTTATACATTTGGAGTTAAGATCAGACTTTTATATATCTATATCATATAATTCATACTTCTCTCTAAAAGAAACATGAATTAATTACTGGGAATATTTTGTCAGTCATAGTTATTAAGATTTGAACAGATAGATCACATTCTAGTCCATAGAACAGGCTTAAGTAAATGCAAAGGAATCGAAGTTATCCCCTGGATACTATCAGACCATAGTACCTTGAAACTGGAGCTGAATAGCAAAAGAAATCCAAAATCCTCACAAACACATGGAAATTGAACAACACTCTGTTAATGAACCAATGGGCCACAAAAGAAATTAAAGAAGAAATTAAACAGTTTCTGCAACTAAACGACAACCCCAGCACAACATACAGGAATTTAAGGGACACAAAGAAAGCAGTTCTATGAGGGAAATTCATAGCAGTGAATGTATACACTTGGAAAATAGAGCAAACTAAAATAAACAATCTAATGATGAACCTCAGATAATTAGAAAAAGAGGAGCAAAACAAACCCAAAGCACATACTAGAGAGGAAATTATAAGGATCAGAGCAGAAATTAACACAATGGGAACAAAGAGAACAATACAAAGAATCAATGAATCAAAGAGTTGCTTCCTTGAAAGGATAAATAAAATCAACAGACCCTTAGCCAACCTTATCAAACAAAGGAAGGAAAAGGTTCAAATCCATGCTATAAGGAATGAAAATGAGGAAATCAGCACAGATCCAGAAGTCCAAAGGATAATAAACACATACTTTGAAAATCTATACTCCAAGAAGATGGAAAATCTAGAAGAAATGGATAGATTCCTAGACACATAGGGACTTCCAAAGCTGAATGAAGAGGATATAAAATGTTAAACAACCCAATATCAATCTGGGAAATTGAAAATGTAATAAAAGACCTACCAACAAAGAAAAGCCCTGGTCCTGATGGCTTCACTGCTGAATTCTACAAAACTTTTAAAGAAGAGTTAATACCAGTACTTCTCAATCTTTTTAATGACGTGGGAAGGGAAGCAGTACTCCCCAAATCATTCCTTGAAGCAACCATCGCCTTGATTCCAAAGGTAGGGAAAGATCCCACCAAAAAAGAAAACTACAGGCCAATCTCTCTTATGAACATTAACTCAAAAATCCTCAATAAAATACTGGTAAACAGAATACAGAGAGTTATCAAGAAAATCATATACCCTGATCAAGTCAGATTTATCCCAGCAATGCAAGGCTGGTTCAACATATGTAAATCAATCAGTGTAATACACTATATTAACAGACTCAAGGACAAAAACCATATGATTATCTCAATAGACACAGAAAAAGCATTTGACAAAATCCAACACACATTTGTGATTAAACCTTACAGAGAATCGGAATCAATGGACTTTATTTCAATTTAATACAAGCTATTTATGAGAAACCAACAGCCAGAATCATACTTAATGGGCAAAAACTGAAACCTTTTACACTAAGATCAGGTATGAGACAAAGGATGCCCATTGTCACCACTCTTGTTCAGTATAGTGCTGGAAACAGTAGCCATAGCAATCAGACAGGACAAAGATATAAAAGGAACAAAGATAGGAAAGGAAGAAGTTAAACTGTTATTATTTGCTAATGATATGATACTCTATCTGGAGGATCCTAAAAACTCAACCAAAAGACTGCTAGACTTAATTACCAAATTTAGTAGTGTTGCTGGATACAAGTTTAATGCTCAAAAATCAACAGCCTTTGTCTACACAAACAACAGACTCACTGAAAGAGAAATTGGGGAGTCAATCCCTTTCACAGTAGCACCCAGAAAAATGAAATATCTAGGAATCAACCTAACAAATGAAGTGAAAGACCTCTACTCTGAAAACTATAGGACTCTGAAAAATGAGATAGAAAAGGAGATCAGAATGTGGAAAGACATCCCTTGTTCCTGGGTAGGGAGAACCAACATCGTCAAAATGGCTATACTCCCACAACTACTATACATATTCAATGCAATTCCAATTGAAATTCCAATGGTATACTTCACAGAGCTAGAGAAAATAATAAAAAAATTCATCTGGAAACACAAGAAATCTAGAATAGCAAAAGCAATTTAAGCAATCATGACATGGCAGGGGGTATTAAAATCCCCAATTTAAAACTCTACTATAAAGCCACTGTGATAAAAATTGCATAGTACTGGCAAAGTAACAGACCCGAGGACCAGTGGAATAGATTAGAAGGTCCAGAAGCAACCCCGAATACACTAAGCCACCTTATCTTTGACAAAGGAGCCAAACATCCTCAATGGAGGAAAGACAACTCTTTAACAAATGGTGCTGGAAAAACTGGGCTTTAACCTGCCAAAAACTAAAGCTAGACCTATCTCTTTCACCATGCACAAAACTAAACTTACAGTGGATACAAGACATAAACATTAAAACAGAAACAATAAGCCTGCTGGAAAACAGACTAGGTAAAACTCTTGGAGACATTAGCTTAGGCAGAGACTTTATGAATAAAACCTCTATAGCACAAGAACTAGCAGAAAGAATCAACAAATGGGATCTCATTCTACTGAAAAGCTTCTGCACTGCCAAAGAGGTTGCTGGCACTGCTAGAAGACAACCAACAACATGGGAAAAAATCTTTATTAGCTGTGTATCAGACAAAGGGCTATTATCGACAATATATAAAGAACTCAAACAGATCAGCCTCCCCAAGTTTAAAGACCCAATTCAAAAATGGACATCTGAAATGAACAGACACTTCTCAGAGGCAGAAGTCAAAGCAGCCAAGAAACATATGAAGAAATGTTCAACATCACTGGTCATTCGAGAGATGCAAATGAAAGCAACACTGAGATTTCATCTCACTCCACAAAGAATGGCCGCTATTACAAAATTAACCAACAATAAATGCTGGCAAGGCTGTGGGAGAAAGGAACGCTTCTTCACTGTTGATGGGATTGCTGACTTGTGCAACCATTGTGGAGGTCCATGTGGAGATTTCTCAGAAAACTAGGACTAGGGGTCTCATTTGACCCTGGTATCCTCCTGCTATGAATATACCCTAAAGATTTTAAAAAATCACATTGGAAAGACAGATGTACACCCTTGTTCATAGCTGTTCAGTTTGTGATAGTTCAATCTTGGAAACAACCCAAATGCCCATCAACTGGAGAGTGGATAAAGATGTGTGTGTTTTTTAAAAAATAAAATGGAGTATTATTCTGCCATAAAGAATGACGATTGTTTTATTTATGTGCAAATGGATACACCTGGAGGACACACTAATAAGTGAAATAAATAGATTACAGATAGGCAAATAGTGGATCTTTTCTTTGATATGAGCACCTATAGATGCAAATGAGCTCTAGAAAGTATGACAGTTTTTTGTAGAATGGGAAATTTCCAAAGGAAATTTGGTGTGGGAATGTAATGAGGGGAAGGAATAAATATGATTCTGAAAGAAAATAAAAGAGCATGTATATGGGGGTGGGGAGGTGTGGGTGGGTAGGGACATGGGTAAAATTGAGAATTAACTGTCTCATATACTGGTACAAATTCTCCAATGTTATGTGTGATTGTGAGATGTATATAAATTGTACCAATAAAGAATTCAATTAAAAAATTTGAACAGAAATTTAGAGGGTCTTCCTCCTAAAATTGTGTGTGTCAGTTATTATGAAGTGTATTATATTTAAAAATATCCAAGATGGCCTGACTAAATCAATGACACTTTTAAAGACTACAAAACAATATGAAAGTGTCAATTATCAGCAAAAGTCTTAATTATATCATTTTAATTTTTGTGTATTATTTTATGATTTATAATTTAGAAATAATTTCATAACTATTGTTCCTGACAGTATAGATACCATACTCTAGAAAAAGAAAAGAGGCTAGCCAGGTGTGGTGGCTCACACCTGTAATCCCAGCACTCGGGAGGCAGAGGCAGGAGGATTGCTGAGTTTGAGGCTTGCCTGGGCTACACAGTGAGCTCAGAGCCAGCCAGAACTACAAAGCAAGACCCTGTCTCAAACAAAACAAAAGAAAACAAAAAAATGAAGAGAGGCTAAAGTCATTTCATTTACCCAAGCAAATGATACTAGAAAGTGACCTGACCAGAACTCAAATCTGAATCCATTTTATCTAAGTCTTATGTTCTTTGCTGTGACCATGTTGCAGTTAACAGATATTTTTATTTTTAGAGGATTGAGCTAATGCTCTAAATCTTGGGTGAAAAGTCAGATAGGCAAGAATAGAAACTAATCCACCTGGGATAATTTGTCCTAGAGTGTGCAATTAATGTAGTTCCAAAGTGCTTTGAAGATCTGGGACATTTTTGATTAAGTAGGTAAAGGTTGGTAGAAATTTGTCAACTTTTCCCTTCTGAACTTCATTCACTTCTTTGTTCCTTAGATATGGGTTTAGAGTACCACAAACAGAGCATCACTTAAAAGGTTGATTGTCCATGGCTTCAGACATGTGGGCTACCTTTTATTCTACTACACAGGTTTTTTTTGGGGGGAGGATATAGATTAAAAGATTTCTTGAAAATGGGTTGAAGGCAAGTTTTTAACTGAGGAAAAAAATGAAATGTCATCATAAAGTTTTGGTTGAGGAGGACTTTTTCATGTATGTAATAATACTACTATCAACCTTTTCATTAAATTATGCATTTAACCTTGGTAGGTTTATGATTAGAAGATACCCTACTCAAAAATATTTTGTAGGGCATTAAGATATAAGGGGCAGGAAATTTGAAAGAAGAAGGAAGTTGGAATCAACAGCTTTCTGAGTCTAGTTATTCTATACAATCACATTTCAATAGAAAAGAACCTTAGGAAGTAAAACATCATTTTCAATGTCATGATCATAGTGAGAAATAGAATTTTATTTTCTGGAGTTTCTGTTGGTTTAGGATGAAGGAATGACTAGAAATGTAAACTATTACATCTTTAGATGCAATTTTAAAGGAGTTCTCTTTGTTCTTATGCTCCAATATTTTCTAGTGACTCAGAGAAGTGTGAGTTGGAATGTTTGGGCAAGAAGAAAAAACTCCAAAGGAAGGAGCAGAGAGGCATGGGCACAATGGTCAAAGGAGGAAAAGCAGGTCAAAGAAATGATGCAATTTGTTCAAACTTTCACAACTTTTAAATTTATGTTCTTTAATTCCATATTCTCAGAGTTCTTTGAAATCAGTGAAATAAGGGATAATAATTACACTAATCCATAATGTCACCATGGTGTTGAACTAGAAAATAAGTGCTTAACACAGTGTGAAGCAGACACACAAAAAGATGCTGTAAGATTATAAGGAAACTAATAATAATCCTACGTCCCATGCTTTCTTTACCATACCCTACTGGAGCAAAACAGCGTGTAATTCACTGTTGGGACCGGAGCTGGCAGGAAAGCTGTGACTCCTTTGTTCTCTGTTGGCAGAAAGTGGTTGGATTATGGATAGGTGTGGCAGGTTCAGGGAGTGGGGCTAGATGTGGGAGGAAGAGGGAGGACATAATGTGAAGTAGTCTTGGGTCCCTGCTCTTGGCACTGCTAGTTAATGTCCTTTTACTAAACATCCGGGACCCGCATCCTACCTCAGTGCTGGGAAAGATATTCACAAAAGGGGTAATGTACTTGCCAGTTTTTTATTTTGTATTGCTAGTTGTCAAAATAAAGGAGACCAGAGCAGTCTCCCAAGCAGTTGCTTGTGGGGTTGAGAATCGTGTGTCTGGATCCTGCAGGCGTGACTGTGCTGGCCATGGAGATTCACAGCAGCAAGAAGAGGAAACGTTTAACCTCACAGTATAGTTAGGCGAATGTGGTGAAGTAAAGTGCCTGCCCCTCACACTGCCCTCCCGATGGACTGTTTCAGAAAAAAACCTCTTAATTTAATCAGAACCTACTCAACATAATCATCTCCCTGCTTTTGGATACCTCAACACATTCAGCTTCAATCAATGCCTCTTTTCTGTGAATTTTGTAAGAAATAGGGAGAAACATCATTTCTTTTAACATGCTACACCATTTCCCCAAATTTGAGCATCCCTAGAGTTCTCGGGAAGTAATGAGTGTTGAATTTGTCTTTGATCCAGAGAGTTTTAATCCATTCTCCTGGCAGAAGTTGACAGTTCCAACATTTGGTGACCTGTGTGTCTCTAGTGAGACTTAAAGAGATAAGGAAAGGAAATGCATTTTTTTTTTTTTTGAGACAGGGTCTCGCTTTGTAGTTCAGGCTGGCCTCGAGCTCACTATGTAGCCTAGGCAAGCCTCGAACTCAGCAATCCTCCTGTCTCTGCCTCCCGAGTGCTGGGATTACAGGCGTGAGCCACCATGCCCAGCAGGAAATGCATTTTTAAAAAACTACTTACCACAGTAGATGGACAATTTGTACTGAAATTTTTAGCCATTGAAGTTTTTTTATTATGTTTCTTAGATAGGAGTAGTCAGCTATCTAATCAGGTTACATACAATCAACTACAATCACTTACCTGGCAGCTTATTTAATAATATCCATTAGAGTTTCAATGCTGAGTAATGGATCAAGTGCCTAGAAGAGAATCTATTAAGATTTTATTTAAAAAAGCATCGGTAAATCTAAATGTTTCAATCTATGTGTCACAAAACTTGTGGTACTATTTGATCTTCTATGTGTTGATGGCACAGATGATAAAAAACAAGCTAATGAGCAACAATGTCTGTCTTCAATCTTTTCCTAAATATTCTGGTTACTTTTTGTCTTAATTTTATTTTTATATTCTTCTGACTAGTTCCAGGATGTTCCCCAGTAAATCAAACCAAAGCATGTGTATCAGTCAGTACTCAACCAGAGAAACAGAACCTGGGATGTCTATGTTTTAAGAAATCCACTGTGAAGAGCTGGCTTCTGATGTGGACAGGCAGCCTGGACTGGCAGCCTGGCTCCCAGAAGGCTCTCCAAAGGCCAGGCTGTGTGAAGCTCCTAGGAAGGGGCCCACACTCCACCCTTCCTACCCTTAGGGAGAATGTCCTCACCTCTGCTTAAATACCATTTTTCCAATGGAATCAGGCCTATTCAGCTACCTAGCATAATTCCCTTATTAAGTCTATTAATTATGAACTTGAGTTATGTCAGTGAAATATGTTTGAAGCAACACTGGATTCTTTTTTGAGACAGGGTCTTGCTTTGTAGTTCAGGCTGGTTCTGAACTCACTATGCAGCCCAGGCAAGCCTCGAACTCAGCAATCCTCCTGCCTCTGCCTCCCGAGTGCTGGGATTACAGGCATGAGCCACCATGCCTGGCATTGTGATGTGTGGTGCTGATTGCTGGTGGGCATAAGTCACCATCCCGGTATTGTTGTATGTGGTTTCCAGGGATGGAACCAGGGACCTTGCACTTGCTAAGCAGGTACAGGAACCACTGAGCTACATCTCTGGCCCACAGCTACTTGCTTTAAAGGGAATTTATCTGTGCACTTCCAAGCCATATGATTTTAAAGATGCTTCAGCATTAACGTTTAATTTGCGGGTGCAACTTCAGGTAAATAAATCAGTGGGTGATGTGGGTAGGATTTACATTTGGAGACAGTCCAGGGGTTACCTAAAGCCTCAGGCCTAGGATGCCAGGAGATAGCTCCAACTTGCAGGGTGTGGACTTAAGTTCTCCTTTTCCTTTCTTACCTTCATTTTAGTCCATATTAAAAAAAAGAATCCATGCTCTGTCATTTACTCATTTACTTCAACAGTAAAGAAAGAATGAGATTTGTTTCCCTGAAATAATGTTGAGTATATGGTGGTTAAATTCCAAAAGCCCAATTGAGAGACTAAAAACTATAATCAGTGTAATATCACTTGGAAATTTTCTCTGTAAGGCTCAAATTTATACTGACTACATAAATTATTATTTATTTTAATTATAATATTAGGATCAAGTGAGCATCACTGTAATGACCTAGGGAAATATGATTAGTATCTAAACCAGGGTAGTGGAAATAATCGTGGAGAGAAGTGACACAAAGACATTTGTGATTCTATAAAACTGGGGCTTTTGTTAGATGTGGGGTCTGCAGAAGAGGGAAGCACTAAGGCTAGCAGCTAGGCATACCCTTGTCCTGGGAAAGGAGTGTTAGGAACAGAAGTAGTTGGACCTTTGTGATGGGCAATCAGAGGTTTTGGACACTTGAATTCGCAATAAATTTGAGACATTCCTTTTCTAATCACATTTTTTCTTCCCCTTCATTACTTTCCCCTACCAAGATTCCCCTATCTTTGAATATTTCCTGTTTCACAAAATCTATTGTACACTCTAGAACTCATTTACATCTACAGGTTCTCATACCAGAGAAAAGATATAGTATTTACATATCTGTTACCTATTTATTTCACTTACTAGTGTGCCCTCAAAGTGTGTCCATTTTCACATAAATGACTGAAACTTGTCATTCTTTATGGCAGAGTAATACTCCATTTTGTTAAAAAAAAAAACCAACATCTTCTTAATCCAGGCTCCAGTTGATGGACATCTGGGTTGTTTCCAATATTGAGCTATCACAAACTGAGCTGCTATGAACATAGGTGCACATAATTCTTTACAAAATGATTCTTTTAATTCCTTCAAGTATATTCCTAGCAGGTGAGTAGCAAGGTCAAATGGGACCTCTAATCCTAGTTTTCTGAGGAATCTCCACACTGATCTCAACAGTGGTTGCACAAGCCTACAATCCCACCAAGCAGATTGAGACCCAAAGCCATTGTAGAGAGGTCTGAGTTGAGGACAGATAAAAAGAAACAAAGGAGTTGGGGTGTGGTGGCGCAGGATTGTAATTGCAACACTCAGGAAACTGAGTAGGAGGATCACTGTGAGTTCAAGGCTGGTCTGGACCACATGGCAAGACTGTTTCAACAAAAAGAAAGAAAGAAAAGATAGTGTTACAGCAGCCACAAGGATAGCCATTTGAAGGAATAATGGTAAAAATTATTAAACTTCATGTAGCAGTCAATTAAGATAAAGGTGGGAAACTGGTACACACAGTTATAGATTTAGGAAGGTGACTGGAACACTTTTACAGAGTTGGCATTTGCCACATGGGTGCTTCTGAAAGTCTCAGGAACACAAAAAGTTGGTTTTGGTAGATAAGGAAGTAAGTGAAGAGATGCCTGAAGAGCAATTTTGGGGACAAAGGAGTGAATCATCTTGATGCAGTGAGAGAATTAACATTCTGGAAATTATTAAAGATACCAGACAGAATAGGAGGCTATAAAGTACAGCATTTAAAGGTGAATTTCCACTGGCGAATTGCATCAAGTGGTCATAAGGTACAGGGTGTGGTGTGGAACTTTTTTTTTTTTTTTTTTTTTTTTTTTTTTTTTTTTTTTTTTTTTTTTTTTTTTTTTTTTTTTTTTTTTTT
>PVIC010013382.1:0-38175 GCA_004025085.1 Thryonomys swinderianus
TGGTGGCAGAAGACAAAGGATCTTAAAAGCATCTTTTTGCCCCTTTTACCCAGACTTCTGGGATTAGGGTGGGGCCAAACCAATCACTCATATGTACTGCTTTAGTAATCATGTACCCTACATCCCAGCATCACACACTCCAGATTCAGTCATTGCTGAAAAAGCCTCCTATGACTTAATGAGGCTTTTGGACAATATCTAACACAAACTATAACATGAGGTCTCCACTATACCTTTGGTTTCACACTTACATCTTCACACATTGCCTTATTCTGAAGTCGGGGAGGAAGGCTTCCTGACCCCCCAACTCTTACATTCTGCATGTAAATAAAATGAACACTACACAGGTGATATAACGATCTGCATATGCAGGAGCAGTAGCTAAGCTACTCCTCCCTTGGCTTTAGGGACAGAGTGCCTGTACTGCTGAGCACTACAAACCCAATCTGGAGGAACAACCTCCCTAAGCCACAGGCATTCTGGAACATATTGTCCTGGAATTCTCATCTCAAAGTAAAGTTTTCCACATTTGCAATTTTGAGTCTGCATAGGGTGGAGACTGCTTGTTCTTATGATGCCCTCAGGCCTTTTCCATTTTCTAGTTCCAAAGTACTTTGCTTTTTCATGCTCGTTCTTTCAGCAACAAAATTCTACTCTTCTCCATCTTTGCAGTCTTCAACTTTACTGGAATCCTTTTTGGCCAAACTTAAAATCATTTTGGTTGGCTGTTTGCTGGAGTTGGCTGAAAGCCTCCCCAAAGTAGCCATGCAACTACTTCAACATTAGACTACCCGAAATTTCTTCTGCTAGGTTAGTGCACTATTCTTAATCTTAGATTCCTGCAATATATCAGGACAGGAGCAAAATTCAGACAAATTTTCTGCCACATGGTAACACACCATGAGGACTCCAACTGTCAGTGAATTCACTTTTGCCAACTGAAACCTCCTGGTCTTTACTCATTGCATTATAGTCAGTATTGTGGTCTTCTGTACTCAGCTGACAGTCTCACATTAAGCTTGGCCCACAACTTTCCAGGGCTTTTCTTTCAGGTAGCATTTCCAAGCCTTTTCAAATTTTCACAAGCCAGTTCCAAAGACTTCTGAACACATGACTAGCTAGCATCACAGAAACAACCCCACTTCTGTACCAAAATCTGTGTTCAGTGAATCCCTTCAACCACACCCGGAACTGTGCTAAACTAATTAGTGGAATAATCCAATACCACACACTCATGATCCAGCTACCTCCCACCTATTAGCACATGTGACGTGGGGGACATCTAGATACAAGCCATAATAATAAATAACATGGTAAAACCAGTTAATTCCATGAGTGTGGGTCTATTACCACACTTCATTTGATGTAAAGTGAGTTCCTTGAACAGATGCAATGCTATATGGCAACAAAAAAGGAGGACAGGGAATTTTGTAAGTTCAGGGACAAAACACTGATTTCAGGGAAAATGAATTCAGCATGAATGTCTGTCTCAGGAGGAATAAAATACTAACCCTTCAATGGCAAAAGTGGTTCAGTTTAATCAATGGTCCACCAGGCAGCTGGGTTGTTATCCCAAGGAAAGGTATCATATTCAGGACTCATATTGGTCTCTGCTGCTGGCTCTGAGTACTCACTAGTGGTGGTAGCCAGGTCTGCCTTGGATGAGCAGAAGTCTGTGTGCTGAGCCTGTGTATAATTCCTGTTTCTGACAGAATAGCCACTTTGCTCATGAATCTACTGGACAATGACAGTAGTCATTGGGGAAATAACTGGACTCCACTAGGGAAAGAGGATGACTGATAACCATAAGGCAATTTATCTTATACCCTGGGTTATTAGAATACTCTTCTGGGCCTTCCCAATGTGGATGAGTAGATTTTACATGCTAAATCTAGCATGCCAATTTCCCTAAGCTCATTGATACTTTTCATAACAATAGATCAGTTTTGGCATTTCAATTATTTAGTGGGTTTTTTCTTTGTTTATGAGACAGGGTCTCCCTTTGTAGTTCAGGCTGGCCCTGAGCTTACTATGTACCTCGGGCAAGCCTCAAACTCAGCAATCCTCCTGCCTCTGCCTGAGTGCTGGGATTATAGGCATGAGCCACCACAACTGGATATTTAGTGTTTTTGTGATCCATGTTTCAGTTAACCAATCTGCCAGAGCTTCTTCTAATCCCTCTGGCTAACTCACTGAGTCCAGTGAGTTTGCATTCTCAGATCCATAAAGTCGGTGTGATCCAGCTTTATGTTCCTCCCACCATGTTTAATATTTATTCTCTCCAGATTTATGGTGCTCCTCCCACAATATTTAATGTTTGTTCTTCAAATACTCTTTTATAAAGTAGAAACACATGCTGTTCTTTTGTTAAACAGAACACCTACTCTTAATTTACCCTCACATCTCTCCCTTTAAGAGGGGTAAGTCCTGGGCTGGAGATTTAGCTCAGTGGTTCTGGTGCCTGCCTCACAAGCGCAAGGTCCTGAGTTCAATCCCTGGTAACCACATACAGTGTTGGGTGTGGTGACTCACGCCCACCAGCAATCAATGCCACATACCACAGTGCCGGGCATGGTGGCTCATGCCTGTAATCCCAGCCCTCAGGAGGCAGAGACAGGAGGATTGCTGAGTTCAAGGCTTGCCTGGGCTACATAGTGAGCTCAGGGCCAGCCTGAACTACAAAGCGAGACCCTCTCTAAAAAGAAAAAAAAGAGTGGTAAGTCCTGAGGTGAGGCAAATCAGCAACTCACATGGCAACTACCAGAGGGAGTTCACTATAGGCTCTTCAGGCAAAGCAGGGTTAATATTTACAGCATGGATGGAAGGGAAGCTTCTCTTGGCAAAATTTAGCATTCTATATCCTCAGCTTCCTTGGGACCTTTCTAAATGTCCCTATTCTAATTATCAGGATCCCATTCCTTCTCAAATGCTTTCATTTGCCCAAGGATTTATTAGACAAGAGTTGATAAAACATGATTGAAAGGAGCACAAATGGAGATGGATGTAAGTGAATGTAAAGCTGTAGAAAAGATTATGAAAACTATTAAAAAGTTAGTACCTTTTTTTTACCAGAAAGTAGGTTTTGTCTGAAAAATATAGTTGTTAAATGAAGTTTAAAAAAATAGCTGATAGAAGCTGCTTATAAATCTAATACCAGAGTTAACCATTATTAATACATTGATATACATCTCACCAGAATTTTTCCCTAAGGATATCTACCCCACTTATTTGTTGCATACAGATAGAATTATGCTATGCATATTGTTTTTTTAACATTTTGACTATCATAATTTCTTATTAATATTTACATGGTTGTTTTTAATGAAGCATAACATTTCACCTTATAAATTTGTGCTCAAATAGTTTTTTATCTGAATTTTTCAATAATTTTTCTCATCTCTCTTTTTATTGAGGAATTTTTTGTTTGTTATTTTTTTGGAGGCAAGGTCTTACTATATAGTTCAGACTGCCTTGACCTCATGGGAATCCTCCTGCCTCAGCTTTCCAAGTGCTGGGATTAGAGGTGTGCACCATCATCCTGGAGTTACTACAAAACACTTTAAAGAATGAAAAGTAGAGAGAATGATACTATTCAGATATTTTTAATGTGCAGTAAGAATTGACAGGTTTGCATTGTATTAATCTTACATATTCCATAAAAGGGACTAGTCTTTGATTGGCCCCTGGTAGATAACCTAAAGCCTTTGGGATTTCTTGTCCAAAAATATCTGTATACCTGGAGCATCAGGCCATGGGAAATAGTTTGCTTACAGTGCGATTTATGATAAATGCCTGTTCTCTTTTTCTCTTTCTCTCTTTTCCTGGTACTGGGGAATGAACCCAAAACTTAGAATTGAGTTATACTCCTAAGTTTTCAAAAAATTTTTTTGTTTTGAGACAGGCTCTTGCTAAGTTACCAAAGCTGTGCCTGAACTTGAGACCCTCTTGCTTCATCCTCCCAGGTGGGGATTACAAACATGTGTCAGCATACCCAGTTTAGCTGAGCATGGGAGAAATATCCTACCTCCCCCTTTACTTTTCATATGTGTTTCCCCTAATACATTTCTTGCAATTCTACTTGTTTTGCATCTGCTTCTCAGAAGACACAGTCTGAACCAGGAGGGAACCTCAAAAATCATCTGGGCTGGGCCGGAGGGTTAGCTCAGCGGTTCTGGTGCCTGCCTCGCAAGCGCAAGGTCCTGAGTTCAATCCCCAGTAACCACATACAATGCTGGGCATGGAGACTCACGCCCACCAGCAATCAATACCACATACCACAGTGCCGGGTGTGGTGGCTCACGCCTGTAATCCCAGCACTCGGGAGGCAGAGACAGGTGGATTGCTGAGTTCGAGGCTTGCCTGGACTATGTAGTGAGCTCAGAGCCAGCTCAGAACTACAAAGCGAGACCCTGTCTCAAAAAGAAAAAAAAAAATCATCTGGGCTGACACAAATGTCCTCTGAGCTCAGAAACTTGCTATTCAAATGTTTGCTAAGTGTCACCTGGCTCCTCTTTGTAGACTGGGGTCAGTAATTAAGTTTACAATTCATAATCAGGTGCTTTTCTACTCAAGCAAAAAGAACAGATATGAAAAACTTTAACTGATTTTAATGGATCTACTTAACATCTTCATCATTCAGTTTTCCAGGATTTTGATCTGTTTACTTTTTATTGCTGTATATTTTGCTATACTCTGAACTTGTTTTAGAATTGTTGCTTAATTTTATATTAGGTCTGCTGACTTTTTAGTATTTAGTCTTTTTAAAAATTGATTTTATTGATACATTTTTCTATACACTTCATGATCACATCAATACTGAGAATCTGTGCCAGTAAATGACACAACTTAATTCTCATTTTTCCCATTTCCCTCCCAACCCTAACACCCACCCCCTATATACATAAGCTTTGCTTCCTTTTTTACTATCAAATTTGTTCTCACCCTTCTTTGCTTACCCCTACCTCTTCTTTGAATATTTTCTATTTCACAATATCCACCATACATTTTGAATGTCATTTACATTTTCAGTTTCTCATACCAGAGAAAAATATGGTATTTACACATCTGTGACCTACTTATTTCACTTATGAGTATGTCCTCAAGGTATGTCCATTTGAGTATAAATGACTCAAATCCATCATTCTTCATGGCAGAGTAATACTCCATTTTATTAAAATGCCACATCTTCTTTATCTAGTCTCCAGTTGTTGGGGATTTGGGTTGTTTCCATTAGAATTTAGTCTTAATGACTAGCTTAGACTGTTAATGAGTGTAATAGCCCATTCATTTATTTAATTCTTCTCAATAGTTGATGCAGTTAATTGAACCCAACAGTTCAATTGTTGTGATTGATAATGGCAAGGAAATGTAGCTGAAATAGGTATGATGATCACTGAAGAGTGGGGTTTGTCTCACTATACATCAATAGTGCTTAAAATAGTGCTTAAAATAAAAGGGTTTGTGGCCAGGGTCACCCAAAAAGGCAATGTCTAGGTCTTCTCTGTGTTCATAGAGTCATTTATCCATCTCACTTACTGAAATTCCTCATTTGATGCTATTTGAATGAAAGCTTTTAAAGCTAAAAACAAAACTTGAAAATTATGTGTCAATTGTCAAATATGGCTGAAGTTTTCTTAGGTCTTAACTGTACTGCTACTCATTCATTTGTTCATTTATTTATTTATCCAGCAAGTCTTCTTAAGAACATATCAGTTAGACATATCTTCTAAAATCAAGGGGCTAAATTTTCCCCAGTGACTGTCAGGGTGACTCCAGCTAATGAAAGGAGAGGTGGTCCAAGAGGTGCCACCAACCCTTTGACTGGTGGGCCTGGGACTAGAGGCCAGTTGGGAGGGCTCTCTCTTCTTTACAAAGGGTGGTTTTATCTGCTCTGGTGTCAAGGAGTTTAAATTTTTTGTTTGTACAAAATTGAGTAAGCCGGGCGTGGTGGCTCACGCCTGGAATCCCAGCACACGGGAGGCAGAGACAGGAGGATTGCTGAGTTCGAGTCTTGCCTGGGCTACATAGTGAGCTCAGGGCCAGCCTGAACTGCAAAGCAAGACCCTGTCTCAAAATAAAAAAAAAATTGAGTAAGCCATGGTTTAAAGGTGTTTATAGGTGTGGTCCAATATATCTGGTTTAAGGGCTTGTGTAGTGGGGGTGTTCCCTTTGAGTGGGGCCGGGAACTGCCCCACTTGTAGTTTAAAGGGCAGGGTCAGAACCAGAGGGGAGCATGGAAACAGGGGATGTGGGGGAGCCATCTTTATGATATCTGGTGCGGCAGTCATGTTTCCATGGTATCCTTTTGCACACCACGGGCAAGGAGTAGGGGGCTATAGGGAGGCCGTAGAGGAAGGATTGGGGCATGTCTTAGCAGGTAAGGGGTCTGGGGGCAGAATGGAGGCCTCATGAAGTAGGCAGAAGGCATAAACATGACCTGGCTGAGGGCAGTGCCAACATGTAAGAGGTTGGCATCTCGGGGGTGTTAGCGCTGCAGCAAACATGTCACAAAGTTGTGAAACCAAAACTGAGCCAGCGGGAGCTCTGATGACTTTGGTAGCGAGAATACAGTTGTCAAGGGATGCCTGGCACAAAGAGGTGATAGCTGACTGGTAAATTTTTTGAGACCCTTCAAAAATAAGGTCTTTGATCACAGAGTCATGAGCATCCAGGTGGGCAACTTTGGGGGTAACTGCCTCTATGACACATTGACAAAAGTCAGGAAAGTTTTCATTAGTCTTTTGGACAAGTTTAGATAGAGGGACTAAGCTGCAGCACGAGGGCATTATTTGTCAGGCTTGGAGGGTGTAATCGTGAACCTGGTCAAAATAGGGTTGGTTAAATGCAGCCTGAACAGTGACTTGAATATGTGGCTCGACACCTTTGAATTGGTCCACTGTTATTGGAACAGGGGGCTGTGTGGCCATGTTAATGCGGCTCGCTGTTCACACTCATTAAGGAACATGGACTTAAAGACCAGGAAATCTCCAGGTTGTAAACAAGTGTGCACAAGGTCTAGTCAGTCCTTAGGGCAGTTGACCCCTTGTGCAAAATTATCAAGCAATTTTAGTATGTGTGCTGCCGAAGCGAGCACTACCAAGCAATTTTAGTGCCAGGGGGCTTTGAGGGCTGTGATCGGCCACTGCTGCCCAAAGAAAGGTCTTGCTACACCTTAGGGTTAGAGGGTGCCCAATATACTTGACCTCCCAGTTGGGTGTAAACAGGGAAGGCCTCTCTCGATGAGGTGGGGAGAAGGAAAAGGTTACTAATGTGGTGGCGTAGGGCTGGCATTGTGTGGGGGTTGCACACGTCACAAAGGTTCTGTGTGGGGGAGGCTCTTTGTCAGTCATCTTCCTGGATGGGGCAGGAAGAGGGAAGGGGAGGGGACAATCCAGGAGGTTTGCAGGCGGTGCATGTGGGTGGGGCATTGGGAGAGAAAGCCGGAAGAGCCGCTGAGGGGCGGGGAAGAGGCGGCTGAGGTGGTTCAGCGCCATCTTGAGACGACTCGGGGCCAAAAAGAAGGTTAGCCATTGTATGAGAGGGTCCTAAGGGGAACAGACAAGAGTTCAGAGACTGAAGAGGAGACGGAGAGAAAAGGCAACGACAGCACGGAGGTATGTGGGGAGTCGCGGAGAGGGGGAACCGAAACAAGTGAACAACGAGAGAAACAAGTAAAGGAAAAGAAAAACGGCGGTAGGGAAGGGCTATAGGAGGGTTCCTCAAAACATGGGAGCCAGGGGGCTGGCCACCGGGTGGGGGGTCTGAGACTTGAGGTCCTGAAGGGCCCAAAAAGGAAAGGTGGACCAGACCTACAGAGGTTCAGCGGCACTGAAAGGAGTGGTCTGCAATGGATGGAGTAGCCAGGGACCCAGTCTCCGGCAGGGGGCTCTGAGACTGGGGTTCCGCAATGGACGGAGTACTCACCCGAGTCGGGGGAGGATGACCCGCAGCAGTGCCCCACGTTTGGGCGCCAGTTGTTGTCTTTGTTGTTTTGTCCCCCGGGGTTGCGCTGGTGTGAGTGTGAGCGAGGACACACGAATCAAAACACCAATTCTTGGTAGAGGGAGGAAGCTTCTTTATTGTGCGTAGGGTTTTGGCTTTTATAGAGAATGGGAGGGGGAAAAAGGGAGCAAATCGGGAGGGGATAGGTGGGCTCATGGTGACATGGTCTGAAGTGATTGGGTTAGCTGTGTGATGGGACTGTATTTGGAAGCTATCCCTGTGTATGCTATAAGGACATTGGCACTGGGCAACAGGTACCAATGGGCCATGATAAATGTAATCATTATATACTGCGAACCTATACTAATAATACATAAAAAGATGTGAAATTCAAGTTCCCACCCATGACAGGGCCTTTTAGTGCTCTGAGAAGAGTGATCTTTGTTGAAATGTTAGAATTCTGAGCTTATAGGAACTATTTAAAACTCTGAAACTTGTATATAATGGATAACAATGCCAAATAAGTTTTTGTATGTGGACAAACCAGTAAATTGTCTCCTCCAGCAACTGTTCTTTCTGAGAAATTCTGTTAATTTTTTCTTTCATTTACACTTTCAAGGTTCTTTATCTAAACATGTTCTTCAATTCACTTTTGAACTAATTGTAAGACCTTAATTAATGAGATAAAGACTTTTTTTTTGTGCTCAGCATGTAACTGGGGGCCTTGCACTTGGTAGGCAAATGCTCCACTAGTGACATTTATCCCCAGCTCCAAAGAAAATTTTTAAAATGAGCTCATTTTCATGTCTGTTAAAAAAAAAATCACAATTTTACTCTTATTTAATTTGTCATTTAATATTATTTAGGAAATAAAATTCCTTCTACATCCAATTAGTTGAAATGAGTGACTAGAACATCTATTTTGATGGCATGCTAAATCTTCCCATATTAATTAAACATATTCTTTGCTTGGTGAACATGTTTTAAAAGTTTCTACTCTAATTAGTTTCTCACTAATCAATCATTTTCAATCTATCTTCTCTGTAAGAGATGCAGGGACTAGGGCTTATCCATATGTAATCACTGGAGTTGCACACTGAAGATTCTGCATAGCAACTGCTTTTCCTTTCTCATGTACCTAATTCTATATTCTTTGAAGTACAGAACTGCACCTCAGTCACTCACTACAATACTGCATTTTATATTGAATCATGAAGGTCCCCTTCTTTCCTGAATGATGCAAAGAATTTGTGGTATATATTAAAAATATATTATATATTTATATATATTATATAATATATATAAATATATGTTAAGTAATACATCAGGCAGTAAGCATTTATTAACCACCTCATATATGCTGACCTCATATAGATTTCAGAAAAATGTCACAATATATTAGACAAGACACCTCAAGTTTCCTCAAGTTTACAGTCCAAGTAGCAGAAAGTAGTGAAGGTCCAGGGAAGTAGAGATTAATAAAAGGCTAAACTGATGAAATGCAATACAAGTTCAGAGGAAGGAATTATTGGCATGGACTGGATATTGTGGGGAAGTTTCATGAAGGAAGTGATACTTACTCTATGGTCTGAATGTGTTTGTGTATTCAAAATTCATATACTCAAACCTAACTCCTAATGTGATGGTGTTATGAGATGGAGCCTCTGGAGGTGATAAGGTAATGAATTGGATTCATGCTTTTATAAAAGAGACCACAGAGAGCTGCCGTACTTGTTTTGCCTTGCAAAGCAATGAAATGTTTTCCAGGGGCCAGGAGTGGCCCACATGAAGCACTGAATCTTCCAGTGTCTTGAGCTTGGAGTTCCCAGCCCTGAGAACTGTGAAAAATAACTTTCTGATAGATAGTGTAAGCCACTCAGTTTATGGTGTTTTGTGACAGCACACTGAATGAACTAAGATAAAAGATGAACTGAAATTAGAGATGAGGGTTTATCATTTTAAGAAGGGATGTTTAGCTCAGTGTCATATTTGTACTTCCACAAATCCCTGAAATTGTCCCCAAAATTTTAGACATATATGTGCTTGTACATTTATTCATAGTTTCTATCAGCTTCTCAAATAAGTCCATGACCATTCAAATATATAGAACCAGCATACAAGACTTTGTCTTCAAGAACAAGGGACCTTAGTGTCTCACGAAGTGGTTGAATGTTACAGTTAATATCAACCCAAGATTTACAGTAAAAAAATGCCAGCTAACAACTTATAACACATAATATGATTAAAACTGGTAAGTGGCATGAAGGATTTAATCACATTCACACTTTTGGATTTTCAGGTAAGAATCAGATTTTTGAACTTAAGTTGAATATGATTTTATAGACATATATAGATGCATAAAACAGTTTCTGATCTTATGCTGGAAGAATATAGAAAAATATATAAACCCTATAAATTAAAACATTAAATTTTTACTTCTCAAACATAAAATGCTGATTTTTTTCTTGTTTTGCATTTTAAATTTTTTGTTAATATGTACCACCTATGCATCATAAATCCATTTATCATGGAGAAGTAGTATAGGTACATAACACATTTTAACTCTTTATTTCCCCTTCTTTTCACCTCTCGCCTATCTCTGTTCTCTGATTCCCTATCTCTACAACATACATTGTTTCCCATCATCTACTTTTATTTTGATTTGTTTATATTTTATTATTTTTAAAATTATTTTTATTTAGATTACAATTTAAGTTTCTCATATAAGAGAAATCATATAATATTTAATCTTTCTCTGATTTCACTCAACATTATGGTATCAAGGTATATTTAACAAATGATTCAAATTTATCACTTTATGGCAGAGGTATACTGCATTGTATATAAATACATTTTCTTTATGGATTCATTTATTATGAACATATAGGTTACTTCCAAGATTTAGCTACAATGAGTTGTGAACCTGTAAACTTGAATGGACATGTATCACTATAATATGTCTTTAACTCTTTCAGAAAGATACCCAGAAGAAGCATAACTGGGTCAATGGAATTTCTGTGTTTAGTTTTTCTGAGATGGTATCTTGCTCTGTTGCTTGATCTTTCTCTTATTGGCTTGGTCCTTTTGGGTTTCTATAGTAGACCACCATAGACTGAGTGGCTTATAAAGAACAGAAGGACCACAAACTTTCAGTGTATAGAACTTGCTTAATGTGCTAAACAAGTTGAAGCCACCTGCTTTCATGTTTGGACCATGACCTCATTTTTTTTTCAGGGCTCAGAGACAAAGATACCTTGCTCTTCAGAGGGAGCAGTTTAAGAGATTATTGTAAAAATGCCTTTCCCATTCTTTCTCCTTGGTCTGTAGTTTGGATGAAATCTGTGCATGGTAGCAATAAAACTTCTGTGGGTGTAACCTCAGTACTTAGGGAATATAACAGAGTATGGTTAAAAGTTCAGACTCTGGAATCAGACTGGCCTCATTGGCTCTCTGTTACCCCTTACTGTATAACATGAGCCTAGAATTAGATTCTTCCACAGTATCATGGTGCCATGGTGTGAATCTGTTCTCTGAAGTTCATGCACTGGAAATCTAATCCCCATGAGGCAGAGTTGGGAAACAGGGCCTAAAAAGAAGTGATGGGTCATGAGATGTCTACCATCAAGAATGGATTAATATCATTATAATGAGAATCAGTCAGGTCAAGTTTGGATTTATTATAAAAGCAACCTAAGCCCTCTCTTGCTTTCTCAGATCCATGCCTCCTGCAATATTTTTATGAGTTCATAGGCTTCTCACTTCTGAATGTCTCTGATTCTCAGCCAGGGGCCATTACCAAATCCAAGTACCATGCTTTTGGACTCCCTGTGAGCCAAACAATTTTATGTTCTTTTTTTTTTTTTTTTTTTGAGACAGGGTCTCGCTTTGTAGTTAAGGCTGGCCCTGAGCTCACTATGGTGCCCAGGCAAGCCGCTGCGAACTCAGCAATCCTCTTGTCTTTGCCTCCCGAGTGCTGGGATGACAGGCGTGAGCCACCACGCCCGGCACTGTGGTATGTGGTATTGATTGCTGGTGGGCGTGTCTCCACGCCCAGCATTATATGTGGTTACCGGGGATCGAACTAAGGACCTTGCGCTTGCGAGGCAGGCGCCGGAACCACTGAGCTAACCCTCTGGCCCCAATTTTATGTTCTTATATGATAATGAGTTCTTTAAAATACTTAACATAGTGCCTGGCACATTACATGGGTTTCAAAGCTGTCATATACCTCAAACATTGGAATTCTACCCAGGTGTTTACTGAGCACCTACTGTGTAAATGACACTATATTGTCTCTGCGCCCATAAAGCTCCTGTCCTAGAGACTGTGCAAATCCAGAGCCTTTCGTCAGACCTTCTCCTTACACAGCAGAAGAAAAGGAGTGTGTGATAACTACCATGACATATAATGCAGAGCAAAGCATGGGGTGTTTAAGGAATGGATCTGAGTGTGGCAGGGTCTAGGTCTGGCTCTCTCTCCAAAGTTTATGCCCCTCAGTTCCTTTTGTTTTCTCACTGCTTACAGCCTACAGCTCAGTTTTGGAAACTTCTAGGGTAAGAAGTCACCATGCATTCTTATTATTTTATTAGAAAATTTCTAATGTTTTTACCTTAAATTGGATGTTTATTATTGTAATTATTTTTATTAGGTTTTTAATCCTGTGTAGTTATCTATTAAAATACCACATATAGGTACATATACCTATATATGCACATATATAAAAACATAGTGAATTGCACTAATAGATTTATGGTGAATCAATCTCCTTTTGTCAGGAAAAGCCTTATTTTCGTCAGGGGTGTTTCTCATTTTAATAAAGTACCTTATTAATTTGGTTAATATCTTGGACTTTTAGATCTATGGTCATAGATGTTACAAACCTGAGAATTTTGCTCTTCTTATACACTGAGTTGAGACTCTTTCCTCTTCCCTTTTTCCTGTTCCTGTACAAATCTGTCCTGATCTTTGAAGGTTTGGATGAGGTTGTGCTTAAAACTGGGTGTTTGATGCCTATTTAATGCATAGAGCATTCAGACCTTTTCAAGCTCTTCTATGATCATTCTTTGTTGAAATCCCAGTTGAAAACTGCTTCAATAAAACTTTGTTTCATCAAGAAGGCTGGAGAGTCATGTGTGTCCTGCTTCTGAGTGATTCTCAGCCTAGCATCTTGAGGGGTGAAGGTTGTGTCTTGTGGCACAACCAGGATACTTTTTTTGAGATATGATTTCCTTAGGCAGGAAAAATGTGTACTTTACTAAGTGTTTGAAGACCACTGTAAAGAAAGAGTCTTACCCTGGAAGCCACTTTCTGGGATGCACGAATCTAGTTGGAACTTAGAAGAAAACAGTGGAGCCAGTGTAGACAAAGACATGCCTTAGGAGAGTGCCCTGCACTCTTTTCATGCATAAGGCAAGGAAGTGTTATTGTACTGAGACAGGCAGTGGAGCATTTTGGGGCAAGCTGCCTCAGCTAATTAAATCCATTTTCAGACCAGAGATTTTTTACTCGAGTTATCCACAAATACCACATTGGAAAAGAGATTTATTAATTTTTTCTCACTCCTTACTGTACAGCTAGAAACCTAGAAATGTTTTTATTTTAAAGGTGACTACAGAGTATGAAAAGCATTACCTAATACATTCTAAAAGGTAGCATAGAACATAAGGAGCATTTGAAGCATAGGGCTTCTGGAAACCTCTAATCCTATTTTGATGCAGGAGAAATTAAGTATGTACTGAGACATATTTTAAGAGGGGAGAAAAGGAAGAAAATGTCTAAGTCATTCAGGATTACATTTATTAATGATTAAATTTATTAAATACTATTATTAGTAGGATTATTTTTGTTCTAATGGGAGATGTTATGGAGATTATTGTATATGAGCCACATACCCTCTTCTACCAGAAAAGCCACTACATTCCCTCTGTACTTCTACTACCTTTTAGCTCACTGCATATTTATCGCATGCTGCTCCCTGTCTGCGATCCCCCTCATCCCAGTGGCAGCCCCCACTCTGCAGCCACTGAGACCTCAGAGTAATTTACCTGGTGAGCCATATTTGGAAGAAAGAATTAAGGATAAGCTACTTTATTCCAGGTACCCTGCTAGGTGCTGCAAGTGCATTAAATTAGGCGTATTATCCCAATAATGATTCTCTTATTGCAAAAATGAATAGAGCGGATTGATATTTTTTTTCTTGGTACTGGGAATTGAATTCAGGACCTGGAGTTTGTGAGACTGAATCAGCAACTGACCCCCAGTTACCTTAACTGGGAGGACCTAGATATTTTCCCTGAATTGTGAGTTACAACTCACATAATTATTTGTGCCAATGTTTTGATCACCTAAAAAATTCATTCACCCTTCCCTTCTCTTTTTTTGTTCTTTCCCTCCCCTTCTTCTTTTTCCCTTTTCTCTTCATATCTTCAAACACCTCCATACAGTGAGCGTTGTTCACTGTTAGAGGAGTAATTCTCTAATGAGGACCTTTTCTAAGATCATAGACTTAGTCACTGGTGAATAGATTTGAACACAAATTCTCTGAATTTAGATCCTGACTTTCCTGTCTGTGTGCCACAGAGGTTCTCAAATGAAGAAGCTGAACATGTGATCTGTATGTGTTTTTTGGTCACTATAAAGACTGTAAATAGGTGTTCCTATTTTAATTCCTACAGAGCAAGGTAGGGAGCCCCTTCTTAACTGTCTTAGTTATCTCAGGTTACTATAACAAAATACCATTGACTGGATACTCTAAAAAATAGACAACAGTTTTTCCAAAGTTCTGGAGACTGGAAGTCAGCACTGCTGAGTTTTTGTGAAAGCCCTCTTTCTGCCTTGTAGACAGCTTCCTTCTCTCTTTGTGCTCACATGGTTGTTCTAAACACTCTGATATAATTTCTTGTTCCTATAAGGGAACTAGTAGCATCATGTGTGCTGGACTATTATGACCCACCTTAATCTAGCTACCTCCCAAATGCTTCACCTCTGAATACCATCACATTGGTTATTAGGACTTCAATATATGAATTTGAGGAGGGACAGAAACAGGCAGTCCCTAACACTAATATTAGCACAGTCTGTGCCTCCTCATCTCTCCTTCTTGCCCTCATACCATGGGTTATAGGCCCTAGAGGACGAGGAGGAATATGTATCTCAGAACCTTTTTTTTTTTTTTTTTTTTTTGAGACAGGGTCTCGCTTTGTAGTTCAGGCTGGCTGTGAGCTCACTATGTAGCCCAGGCAAGCTTTGAACTCAGCAATCCTCCTGTCTCTGCCTCCCGAGTGCTGGGATGACAGGCGTGAGCCACCACGCCCGGCACTGTGGTATGTGGTATTGATTGCTGGTGGGTGTGAGTCTCCACGCCCAGCATTGTATGTGGTTACCAGGGATTGAACTCAGGACCTTGTGCTTGAGAGGCAGGCACTGGAACCACTGAGCTAACCCTCTGGCCCTATTTTATTTTATTTTATTTATTTTATTTTATTTTATTTTATTTTATTTATTTTATTTTATTTTATTTTATTATTTTATTTTATTTTATTTTATTTTATTTTGAGACAGGGTCTCACTTTGTAGTTCGGGCTGGCTCTGAGCTCACTATGTAGCCTAGGCAAGCTTCAAACTCAGCAGTCCTCCTGTCTCTGCCTCCCGAGTGCTGGGATTACAGGCATGAGCCACCACGCCTGGTTCAGAACCTTTTTCTTTCTCTCTACTATAAACTCTCAAAAATAGAGAAATGAATGTTCTACTAACATTTTTATAGGTTGGCCATTTGCTTCATGATCTATCAATAGAAAATTGATAAAATTCCAATTAATCATCTCTTTTTTTCCACAGCTTTCCTTATTGTCTTAGAAAAATTCTGCATTTTTTTCTTTATGTATGTTTTAAGTTAGTAGTTTTAGTGCAACTACTGCAACCCACTGTGGAAAATTAGGGGAGAGTTTCTTTAAATTGTACCACAAAAATAGGATATCATTGATTTTAATGAGCTGGAGCCAGACAAGCTAATGTCCTATGATGTGCAGCAAAGTTTCCCGTAACAAAGAATTATGTTCTCCGTGAATTTCTGAGTATTCATGCAAATGGGAGACCCTGTTTGTGAATTATCTGAGCTTAGAATTTATCATAAATATATCTGGGTGTGTTTGACATAGTTTTAATAAATAGCAGGTATTCTAGGAACAGAACAGCTGTGCAAATTTTAAAAAGTTGGTGACGGTTTGGGGATTTAACTCAGTGGTTCCAGCGTCTGCCTGACAAGTGCAAAGTCCCAAGTTCAATCCGGGATACCATATTCCACAATGGCGGGTGTGGTGGCTCATGCCTATAATACCAGCACTAAGGAGGATTGATGAGAATTCAAGCCTAGCCTGGGTTACAGAGTGAGTTCAGAGCCAGCTTGAACTACCAAGTGAGACCCTGTCTCAAAAACTTAAAAAAAAAAAATTTGGTGGCTTGTCTGGAATTTTTCCTGAGTGTTTGCCATTTTAGGAAATTACAGCACTGTGGCCATACCATTTATGATAGTCAAGTGGCCAATGAAACCGACCTGGAGTTGTTGCAGTCATTGTGATTTCTTTTTGGGTATAAGTCTCTGATTACTTCATCAGCTGCCAAATGCCTGTGCTGTTATATAGTCAAATACCTATTACTGCTGTATATTAGCTTTCTTTTTATTTTTCTTTATATTAAAGGTTGTCACATTTAGCAAATTAAAATATAGCAAAACCAGTTAAACCTGAATTTCAGGTAAACAACAAATAATATTTTAGTGTAATGTATCTTTTTTTTTTTTTTTTTTTGAGACAGGGTCTCGCTTCATAGTTCAGGCTGGCCCTGAGCTCACTATGTAGCCCAGGCAAGCCTCGAACTCAGCAATCCTCCTGTCTCTGCCTCCCAAGTGCTGGGATTACAGGCGTGAGCCACCATGCCCGGCATTGTAATATATCTTAAATAGTGTCCCTGTGTTTTATCAGGCAACTCTATTCCTGGCAAGTTTAGCAAATTTTATTGAAATATGTGTACATAGGAATACTACTCAAAAATTTAATTTTTGGCTATTAAAGGAGGTGCTATCCAGTAGTTATCATATGGAAGGAACAGTGGGGATGAACAGTATTTTAAAACACTGGGTTGGTTGGTGAAAAATAGATGTAGAGAAGAAGGAACTGCCTATTGTTTAAAAGCATTCTTTTTTCATTCAGGGTCTGGCACCACTTCCATCCTTACCAGTCAAATAATAAAGCAAGTATTCTTTTAGTTAAATAAAATGTTTTTCTTTGGGAAGAATTATGCTTCTAAGCTATAGATATTCTTTATTTTGTTACAGCTAAATCTGGATTTAATCAAATTGTATGTCTCAAAGGAGAAGGTATTAGCCTCTGTGGGCAGTTGGAAGAAAATGCTATAAACTGGCTTATTTAGCAACAGAAATGTCCTTTTCACAGTTGTTGATGCTAGGAAAACCAAGGTCAGGAAATCCAAGATTCAGAAGCTGGTGAGGGCCTGTTTTCTGGTGACTTTTTGCTGTGTCCTCCATGGTGGAAGGGATGAGAGTTCTGCATGATCCCTTATAAAACAACTGGCCCCATTCAAGACACCTGAGCTCCTGCTCACATTATTACCCAGGGGCCTCCACCTTCTCATGCCATTAGTTGGAGGTTATCATTTTAACAGATGGATTTTGTGAGGATGAACATATCCTGACCACAGTGGGAGATGTACAGGGCATGACGACCTATTATATCTGATGTTTTAATAATTTGTATGTTTTTTCTAGTGTCTTTTAGTGAGTTTTACTCTTTTCAAGATACTCAGATACTTTTTCTGTATCTTTTGAAGTGCAAGTATAGCTCTGGTTTTTATAATTTTAATATTTGACTGAAAGATTGCTACCAAAATGGGTAAAATGATATTTTGGTTTTTATTTTTTTGGTACAACTAGGGATTGAATCCACCACAGGCTTGTGCATTCAAACTAGGACCGCCACCACTGAGGTTTATGCCTTTTAAAGTTTAAAAACATTTTTGTCACAATCTTGCTGAATTGCCAGGACTGACTTTGAACTTGTGATCCTTCTGCTTCAGCCTCCTGATTAAGTTTACATGTGTGTTCCATTTACCTGGTGGTAAGATAATATTTTAAGGAGGTACACACTACTGAGGACAGTTAGAGAATGAATTGTGAGTCTTATTAGTTTTTGGGAAAAATATCTAGAGGCCATAAGCCTTAGAATGCTTCTTACTAAGGTTTATGAGGTTCAGGATGAATCACTGAATGAATCTTTTTGTGATTTACAAAAGAGCAATGATATATAGCTAAAAAAAAACTGCAGAGGAATAAATAAATAAATTACAAAAAGGAAAAGCTTATTTAGTTTATTCTGATGTAATTGTAGTTATTGGAGCCAGAAAGGTCTTTAGCACTGTAGTTAGAGCGCATAATTCCCCTCCTTGGGGACTTTCCACTGAACTCAGACAAAGGATTGAGATTTCAAGCCCTGTACAACCTGTTTCCTGCTTCCATCTCCAGACACACTTCAGATGTCTGTCCCAGGCCTGGTGAACTTCATTCCCTCTGGTTTTTCTCCCTTGGCTTCTGCTTGAAGGTCTTGAACACTGTTTTCTCTGACTAAGACCTTCAGATGGCTCACTGGCTAATCTATTGCTCAAATCTGAGCCTAAAAGTCCTCCACAAACGACTATTTCCCAGGTTGGGTTTTAAGGCCCTTATGCTACACATCATAACATTTAGTTCAGTCCATTTGAAATTATTTGATTTAATGCATATAATTTTTATATTGTTAGTGTAGATGAGCATGAAACACCTGTCATTTTCAGTCTCCTTGCTACTATGGAGAGCACTGATTGGCACTAGTCTGCTGGTTTATGTTTGAATTCCAAATCCTTGAAGATCTCTCTCTTCTCTAGTAGCAAGGTTTGTTGGGTCTCAGATCTTGTTTTCTTCTACTTGCTGACAAAACAAGTGCTTATATATGATTTTAACTAATAGTAATGTTATTAATACTGCCATCTTCGTAATTAAATGTTAATAATATATATTTCTTATGTAGTTTAGAAATGTGGGTATCACGTTTCACCAGGAGGTTGGTTTTGTACTGGCAAATTCAGATGTCCATATAAAAAAGTGACTTATTTATTTAATAAATGTTTAATCAAGTTCTTAAATGTTCAGGGCATGATGCCATGCACTGGGACCAATGAAAAACAGCAATGAACAAGACAGGGATAGCCTTTTCTGCAGGAAGTGAAGCAGAAAGCAAACAGAGGTTTATATATTTTGTCATTTAATGGGAGTGCTGGATTATGGTGCTAAGTGAGACTGATTTACTCACTTTTGGAGAACTACACCTTGATGTATGCTGTGCACTTAGTTAAATGAATTATTTTAGATAAGTGGGTGTATCTTCTTATTTTAACTACCTAATCACCAATAAATTGGATATCCACACTTGTGTGAGTAAGGAGTTAGCAAATACTTTCTCCTACATAAGAACTTGACCTTTGTGTTACCTTTCCAGCTCTTAGAGGGCTGGAATAGGTAAAATGCCAAATTGGTTGCTAGGCAACATTGCTTATCGTAAAAGTTATGAGTTAAAAGCTACAATTGTACTGCAAGTTCTCAGGTTTTGGCTCTGTGTGCTGACTTTTGGAGTAATTTTCCCCCAAATCCTGGAACTGTGCCATGGAGTTGCTACATGAATGTCGTGGTCCCATTTCTATTGCTATACTGGAATATCCAAGGCTGGGTATTTAACCAAGAATAATTTATTTGGGCCATGATTCTAGAAGCTGGTTAGTCCAAGAGTATGGTGCCAGCATCTGCTTGGCATCTGTTGAGGGGCCTCTGCTACTTCATGGTGAGGCATGAGAGAACATCTCATGTGGGTCTCTCTTCCTCTTCTTATAAGTCCAATAAATCCATCATGAGGTCCTACTCTCATGGCATCATCTAATCCTATTACCCCCGAAATCCACACCTCCATATCTCATTAATATGAGTTTGTGAGTTAATTTTCCAACAGATGAACCATAACAATGGGACATTGTCTATTAGGGTGGATTCTGAAGCCAGCTGGTGTAGTAGATCTCATATTCCTGAACCTGAGCTGCCACATAAAAAGGTCAGAGTCTGGCCCTGGACTGTAGTAAGAATAAGTTAAAGTCTTCTACAGAAGACAAAAGCTCTGTCCTCTGGCAAGTTGTGATCCCTAGCCCATATCTATCTGAGCAAATCCAGACTAAGTGTGCCCTAAAATAATCGAAGAGTTGGAATATTTAGTAGATCCCTAGCCTTACAAAGACCCCCTAGGAGACATAGTAACTTAAATATATTCATGCAAAATCTTGCTGGTTAGACATGATAACAAGTAGTACAAAACAAGCAAATAAGAAAATGTCATAGTCAACAATTTGTCTCCTAACTCAAGATCTATATCAGGTACATTACAAGATAAAACTAGTAGCAATTTGAACAGATCTAAGGAGCCGCTAGCCAAAAAGATTAGGATTATTAACAAGGCTTTGAAATATGAATTTAAACTCATTGTCATTGATGATGTATTTTCAGATGCATGTTTATGTATTATATATGTTACTGTGAGGAGCCATGTTTGAGATGTAAACACTATGTTATGCTATGAAAGTAAATGTTGACATGATAAAGTCATCACAGTTAGCAAACATTTAAGAAACCAAATTTCAGAAAATATAATTAAAAAATATATGTGTGTGTGTGTGTGTGTGAGATGGCAAAATCCAGGTCTGGCTGAGCCAACTGTATGCATACCAGTCTCCTAGATCCTGAGAGAGTCCTTGGCCTTCGGTAGACTAAGTTGAGACCAAAGCAAGCATTGAGCAAAAGGGCATGCCAGGGCCAGAGATTGCCTGGTCCCGCCCCCGTGTTTGACCCCCTCCTCTGACAACCATAGACTAATCCCCAATAGCTGCCACAAACCGCTCCCACTACTTGTGCTATATAATGCCCTGCACTACATTCATTAAACAGAAGTGTTCCAGAAACCTCCCCAGAGGTATGCGTTTATGACTCTGTGCCTCACTGTGCCATGTGCAGCTCCAGGACAACAACGTGTGTGTGTGTGTGTGTGTGTGTGTGTGTGTGTGTGTGTGTGTGTGTATGTGGTGCTAGGAAAGCATTCTATCACCGAGCTGTACTTCACCACCCCCCCAAAATTTTTAACTAAAGGCAAAAGAGATTTTTTAGGCCATTAATAAATTTAAAACTTTCAATATACTTTTACTTATTTTTAAAAATTTTCATTTTTGTACATTTTGTAAGTTTATAGTACATAGGCCTATAAAACTGACCTATATTATAGTTTGAATGTTGAGTGTTCCCCATATGTTAAAGGCTTGGTCCCCAGAGTGGTCCTTTCGGGAGGTGGTGGGAACTTTTGGAACTGGTGCTTAGTGAGAAGTCCTTAAGTCAGTGAGGAGATACCAGGAAGGTGATAGTGGGATCCCAGCCTTTTAGCCTTTTACTTTGCTTCCTAGCTACTGAAGTGAGTACTTTGTTCCACCATACACTCCTTCTATGCTGTGCAACCCTAACCAGAATTCTAAAGACATGGAGCCACTTGATGTTGAACTCAACTTTCAGGACTGTGAGCTAATTTAAACCTTTTCTCTTTTTAAGTTAATTGCTTCAGAGAGTTTATACACTGATAGAGAGCTATATAGTACCCTACAGTTAGGAGATATGATCAAAATATACACTAAGTATTTCAATTGAAAATGTATTTCAGTAGAAGACACATTGCCCTTAACCCCCCTCAAAGCACTCTTATTATTATTTTTTTTTTTTTGAGACAGGTCTCACTTTGTAGTTCAGGCTGGCCCTGA
This sequence comes from Thryonomys swinderianus, assembly GCA_004025085.1. Taxonomy (NCBI): domain Eukaryota; kingdom Metazoa; phylum Chordata; class Mammalia; order Rodentia; family Thryonomyidae; genus Thryonomys; species Thryonomys swinderianus. The sequence continues at coordinate 21,826 of PVIC010013382.1, forward strand.
GCTCACTATGTAGCCCTGGCAAGCCTTGAATTCACAGCAATCCTCCTTCCTCTGCCTCCCGAGTGCTGGGATGATAGGCATGAGCCACCATACCTGGCACTGTGGTATATGGTACTAATTGCTGGGTGGGCGAGAGTCACCATGTCTGGTATTGTTGTTTGTGGTTACTGGGGATCGAACTCAGGACCTTGCTCTTGCTAGGCAGGTGCCGGGACCACTGAGCTAAATCTCCAGCCCTCTTTGTTTTGAACACACTTATCCCATCAGTCTTACTACTTTCTGAAGTAGTTCTGGAAGTTCTATTTCTTGAGGGTCTTCACAAGCTGTAATAAAAAGTATGATTAATGCTGCTTCTGAGTGCTATCTCATGGGAAGGCAGACTTGTGAAAAAAGTCACAGTGCACTCTGATCCATTTTATTCACTGGATGTGGCACATGTAACTTGTGGCTTTTGCCCAAAGTAAAAATGACCAGGCTAAGTGTTTCAAATCCATTAAGGACATCAAGGCAGCAGTGACAGCCAGCTAAAGAAGAGAATTTTCAGAACTGCTTCAGAAAGGGCAATAATGATGAAATAAATGTGTTTGAAACAAGGGGAATATTTTGATGGAATTAAGGGCAGTATGTCTTACTATAATAAAGCTTTAGATTCCATCAGTCACTGTATTTTTTTAGTCACTATTTTGATCACAGGTTATATGTATATATATATATGTATATATAATATATGCTTGTATATACTGAGTTTTTCCACTATAGGTATAAACAAAATATTTGGAGACTTTGAAGTAGTAATCTTCAACTCTGGTTAACACTGGAATTACTTGTGGAGTATTAAAAATTTTCTACATCATTGAGCTTCATGCCAGACATACAGTGTTAGAATTTCTGGGAACAAAACCCAAGGATTTATAGCTTTAAAAGCTCCACGGGTGATTCTGAGACAGAGGCAGCACTTGGAATTGCTGTTTAGAGACAAGAGAATATTCTCTTAATATATAATCAGTTCTTAGACCTCTTGAAATGGAATTTCCAGGGAAAGGGCATCTTATTTTTAATATATAGACTTGAATATACAGAATCTGGCCTCAGATTCACTGAATTAGAATTTTGATATTGTACTCAGATGTGTGAGCTCATTCATTTGTTCTAAGCTCTCAAATGCATTTAATGGAGAGCTAGTATGCATTTTATTCATGAAGGGAAACAGATGGAATAAGGGATACTCAGAAAAAAGTCACATGGTGGGACAGGGAATCCATATTTTTACCAAGTTCCACAGATGAATTTTACACAGATCAGAATTCAAGAAGCTTTAAAATGTGAGGTGTTTTCCTCTTTGTAACTTTCATGTTAAAAAAATTTGAAAGCAGTCACAGGGAGCTGTAATGCCATAGAAAAATTAGCTTTTTGGACTTCATCATGTACAGCAATTATTAGAGTCATCAATAATAAATAGATTCATATTAAAGAGATGGTGAAATAGCATTTATGTTATTTTGATAATTCCTTTATTATAATATAGTGGTTATTCACTGGAAAAGCTTAGAACAACAGCTGTCTTCTGTTATTTCATAATAATCATATAAGCAGAATAAATATAAGCAAATAAAATTAAAAATGTTGAGTCTAATCAAAGTTGATACAAGCTAATTGAATAGGACATGCAGAAAGGTTCTTAATTAGCTTTCAAGAACTTGTCACTTCTGACTTCAACTCTTAAAAAGAAAGGAGACTGAGAAGTGGGAAAGCTTGTACATGTGGAAGAAGGCCATGACTCAGACCATCTGGGCACAGAAGTAGTTGTAAAAACACAGAAGAATAAATAAGTCAGAATGAGTCTGACCTTGTGTTACAGAATTGTTGCCTAATTAAACAGAGGAGGAACTTAATATGATTTCCCACTGGAAATAGCTAAACTCTTGTCCTCAAAAATGAGACAGGTGGTTTTGGACAGTATGTCCAAAAAAGTGTATCCACACCACTATATATATATACATATATACATACATATATGTATATATACATATATACCATATATATATATATGTGGTATATATGGCTTATATATATACATATATATATATACATCTGCCAAAGCCTCATATAGGTGTAGTTTTTCAGAGGAAACTGGATCTAGGGTATTGATCTAAGGTAGGACTTAGTGTGTGATGCTGAACTAAAGGTGGCCCACCCTGGGTGGAAATGCTACCTAGCATTGGTGGGTATCATGGATCGATTATAAAGGGCAGAAAAAGGGCTGCTGCTTCTGCATGTCTGCTGCTGTCACCTGCTCTACAGTGCCCCTCTGCCAGCTGTCCTTGGAGCCAGCTGATTATGGACTGAAACCTACAGACTGTGAGCCATAATAAACTTTTCCTCCTTTAATTATAGGTATTGGGTATTTTGTCTCAGCAATAAGGAAAATAACTAACATATATATGGAGAGAAAGAATGAGAGAAAGAGAGAAAAAGGGAGAAGGAGAAGGTGGGAGAGAGAGATAGGGGTACCTTTGTTTACCCATGCCTACACCTGGGTTGTTTTGAAAATTGGCCTTTTTTGTATGTTCCTTGCATTTTATGACTTACTTTCTGACATTACAGTGTGTCATTCCTTCACTTCTGTTTTCTTTTAGTAGGAGAAATTGTTGCAAAATATGTGGAGGCTCAAGGATATGAGACATTGGGAGATAAAAATTCTGAAAGAATGTGTGGGATGAGAATTATTGTTGCACCAATTTTGTAAAAACACAATCTGCCACCATCTTTCAAGAAATGTTTCTGCTTAACAGATTTACTGGGATAAACCTTTCAGATTAGTCTCTTAGTATCCTTTTTAATACTAGCAGGATCTATAATAATATGTCTTCTAATATTATTAGTAAATCATATCTTCTTTTTTCTTGATTACAGTAGCTAGGATAGATGTTTATAGATGTATTGGTGTTTTCTAAGAACAAGTTTATAATTTCACAGATTTTCTCTATTTTTATTATTTATTTTTACTATTTATAATTTCCTTTATTCTCTTCATTTCAGATTTAATATTTTTTATTTATTACTCCTCTTATCAAGACTTTAAAAATAGAAGCCAAGATTTAGATTTTTCTTTTAAAATATAAAATAATTTAAAATCACACATTTTTCTAAACACTTCTATAAGTGCATCTCATCGATTTTAATATGCTATATTTTATTATAATGAAGTTAAAATATTTTCTAATTTTCTTATTGACTTCTTAGACTCCAAGGTTATTTAGAGATATTTTGTTTAATTTTCAAATATTTGGAATTTCCTATATATACTATTATTATTACTCTGTTACTAGTATAAAATTCACATAACATAAAATTAAATTAATACTTTTACAGCATTAATTTCACTGGTATTTAGTATATTTAATTGTACAATTATCACCTCTATTTTTAAAATAATTTCATCAAGCCAAAAGGGTACCTGTATCCTTTTAAAGTCCTTCATATTCTCTCCTCTGACAATCACTAATCTCTTTCATCTATATAGGTTTGTCTATTCTTGATATATTGTGAAAAATGTAATGTGTGACCTCTTACATCCTGGATCTTTCACTTAGCAAAGCATTTTTTTTTTTTTTTTTGAGACAGGGTCTCGCGTTGTAGTTATGTAGCCCAGGCAAGCCTCAAACTCAGCAATCCTCCTGCCTCTGCCTCCCGAGTGCTGGGATTACAGGCGTGAGCCACCACACCTGGCACTGTGGTATGTGGTGTTGATTGCTGGTGGGTGTGAGTCGCCACGCCCAGCATTGTATGTGGTTACCGGGATCCAACTCAGGGCCTTGGGCTTGCGAGGCAGGCACAGGAACCACTGAGCCAAGTCTCTGGCCCTTAGCAAAGCATTTTTAAAGGTTTGTCCATGGTGTTGAATGTATCAGTACTTCATTTCAAGAATAAATTATATTCATTGTATGAATATATGCATTCACTAGTTGTTGGACATTTGAGCTGTTTCCAATGTTTAGCTATTGTGAATAATGCTTTGATAAATATTTTGTATCAATTTTTGTTTGAATATTTCTTTTTAATTAGGAGGCATATACCTAGGAAATTAGGAGACATATACCAAAAATTATTGGCTCATATGGTACTTCTTTTGTTAACTTTTTCAGGAATCACTAAACTGTTTTCCATAGTGCCACAAAATTTCATATTTCTAACAGCAATGTTTGGGGATTCTAATGTTTTCACATCATTACTGATACTTATTTTGTATTTTATTATAGTCTTCTCAGGGAATATGAAATCTTGTCTTACTGTGGTTTTTATTTTTTTTCTAATGACCAATAATATTCAGCATCTTTTCATGTGCTTATCTATATCTTCTTTGGAAAAATACCTATTAAAATTCTTTGCCCATTTTTAACTTGTGTTGTCTGTATTTATATTTTTGGGTTATAAGAGGCTTTTATATATTCTGGATAGTAGACCCTATGACATACATGATTTGTAAATATTTTTCTCATTTAATGGTTTTCCTCTTATTTTATCTGCAGTATCCTGGAGTACACAGATGCTTTAAATTTTGTTTAAGTTAAGCTATTCATTTTTTTATGCCTTTGGTATCAGTTCTAAGAATCCACTGGCAAATCTACAGTCATGAGTTTCATCATATATTTTCTTGACTGAGAAGACTATTCTTCCCTCACTGTATGGAGTTGGCACTGTTGTTGAAAACTTAATCACCATTGGTGTGATTTTACTTCTGTACCATATGCCCACTTCACGACAGCATCCCACTATTTTGATGGCTGTAGGTTTGCAGTAAGTTTTGAAATTCAGAAGTGAGTCCTCCAACTTTACTATTACTTTTAAAAGATTATTTTGATTATTTGTGGTGGCTGTAAATTGCATATGAACTCAAAATGTTTCCTGGTAAGGCCTTTGGGATTTTGATAGATAGTGCATTGAATTTGTAGATTGATTTAAGGAGTATTATCATGTAAATCATAAACTCTTTAATCCTTGACAATGGATATTGTTCCATCTATTTGGATATACTTTATCTTCAGCAGTGTTTTATAGCTTGTAGTGTACAAATTTTGCAGGTTCTTGATGGCAGTTATTCTAAATTATCCTATTATAATATTGTAAGTGGAATTATTGTTTTTCATTATTTATTATATAGAAAAATGTTTTGCATTTTAATGTGTATTTTCCTATTTTGATGAATTTGATTCTTAACTACAGTAGTTGTTTGTGAATTCTTTAAGGTCTTGTGTATGTAAGATGTCTTAGTCATTATAACAAAATGTCATAAAGTGAATAGCTTGTAAACAAACAATGGAAATTTTTTCTCACAGTTCTAAAAGCAGAGATGTCCAAGGTTCAGCAAAGGGCTCTTTATGGTTCATAGATCTTCCTCTACATATCTTCACATGATAGAAGGGATGAGTAGGGTCTCTGGGTCTCTTTTATGAGGACACCAATTCCGCTCATAGGACTCTACTCTCATGACTGAATCACTTCCCAAGGCCCCACCTCTTAGTATCATTATCTTGATGGTTAGAATGTTAATGTGTGTATTTGGGTGGGTGGGGCACAGAAATTCATATATAGCATAAGACCATGACATTTGTGAACAGAGATAGTTTTATTTGCTTATTTTCAATTTGGATGCCTTTCACTCCTCCTCCTGGTTAGAAGTTCTGGCTAGAATTTTGAGTACAATGTTGAAATAGAATTGTAAAAGCTGGAATCATTGTTTCTGATCTTGGGGCTGGGATCCAGGCTTTCACTATTATATATAATGTCAGCTGCAGAGTTTTCTTTTAAAAAATTTTAATTGGTATATGTTTTTGACACATAATAACTGCATTTGTTTTGGGAAATTGGTATGTACATATTGTATCTTGACCATGATATCCTATTTTCCTTCCCCCACTGTCCTCTCTCCCTTCTTCTTTCTCCCTTCTCATCTCTAAGAAGTCTTATCCCTCTGTTTTACTGTTTTTCCATTTGATTTACTTACATTTCATTTTGCTTCCTGTATCTGACTTATTTTAGTTATCATCATATTCTCAAGTTCCATCTGTTGTCTGATAAATGATTTGAGTTTATCCTTATTAATGGCTGAATAGTATTCTTTGGTACAAATATACATTTTCTTATCTGTTTATCTGTTATTCGGCACTCAGGCTGTTTCTATAGTCTGTCTATTATGAATTTTTACTGCTATAAATATGGGTATGCATGTATCTGTATAGTATGATTTTTTTTTTTTGAGATAGGGTCTTGCTTTGTAGTTCAGGATGGCCCTGAGCTCACTATGTAGCCCAGGCAAGCCTGGAACTCAGCAATCCTCCTGCCTCTGCCTCCTGAGTTCTGAGATTACAGGCATGAGTCACCACACCCACCATTGTGGGGTGTGGCACTGATTGCTGGTGGGCATGAGACCCCATGCCCAGTATCATATTATTGTATGTGGTTACCAGGATCGACCCAGGGACCTTGTGCTTGCTAAGCAGGCGGCGGAACCACTGAGCTAAATGTCTGGCCCCCGAGTATGATGTTTTTAACTCTTAGAAGATATATAATAATTCCCTGGATATTTTCTATTTTTAGTTTTTTGAGAAATCTCCTATCAATGTGGAAGAATATTTCCCTCACAAATTTCAGCCACTGTTATTTGATTTCTCTGATGATAGCCATTTATACTGGAGTGACATGGGTTATCAGAGTTATTGTGGAAACCTCAAGATGCCCATCTGAAGAAAATCTGTGTAGAAATGAAAGCACTGATCCATCCTATCCACAGGTACATACTTATTGAGCCCTGCACCTACCTTTGGGAGAAAGGAGGTCTGAAAACACAAACAGATCTGTTTGTAGGCAGGTTGGAGGGGAAGCCCTATGCTTCTTGCCACTCCAGACCTGCTGTTTTTAGGGCTCCAAGCTTCAGAGCCCCTCTTTTCTCAGAATTGTTGGTGGGGCATTTACTCTGCTCCCTTCAGTGAGTTTCAGCCTGGGTTCTCTCCACCATGACTGCTTTCCATTGCTCTCCTGAAGCTCCTATCCTCTCTGGAACTCCTACTTCCCTTTTCTCGGTGTGCTCAGTCCTCCATGATTTTGAGTAGCATTTGGGGGTTGGGGAGGCAGTTTTCTGGATCCGTGTAGGCTGTTTCTGCCCCTCACCCTCATTTCCCTCTACCTCATCATTGTCTATTGGTGCTAGTTGTCCCAAGGTCTGAATTTAGTTTGGTAAACACACCCTTAGCCCAGCCCACTTAGTCTGAGAGGGATCAGTTGTGATAGTGATTCTATACTCTGCTTGAAGAATGAGCAGTGGTGAGTGGGGAAAGGTCCAGCTGTAGTCACCCCCAACACTTCTTCTTTTCTTCCGTAAGAAGTTTTAGCTTTGCACAGGGTAGCTAGAACTCTGGCACAGGCTCCATACTCATGGAAGATTCTGTTTGGTGATATTAGCACAGATTCTGGGCCGTGTCCTGCAGTAACCATGGAACTCCCCCAGGTCTGGAGAACAAAGGATTCTGGAGAAAATGTGAGATGTAACCCTCACCTTTCCTGGACAGTTCTATGTGTTGGACAGGTGACTATATCTCTGGATTTGAGCTGGGAACACACAATTCATTTCTGAGACTGTTCTGGTCAATGTTCTGGAGAGTATTATCACCTGGTTCTCCTGGGCCTCAAACAAAGGTATCTCCATATCTAAGATGGTTGAGTGCCTGAGTTTATATGTGACTTTGGTTCTTGTTTAGAATTCCCATTTTCTGCATTTCATGTGATTGTTATCCTATGGAGGGTATACTTTGGTGGTTGATGTCTCTACTACCTGTTTTAGCTGTGCTCTAACTAACCATAGTCCTTACTTGGGAGATCTCTATGAATGTTACTTTTTCTATGCTGCCATGATGGAGAATTTTTTAAAAAAAATTTACACATGGAACTGCTTTATTTTTAAAATTAATTTTGTTGGTACAGTTTAAATATATGTAACAATCACATTTATCAAGGGGAATTTGTACCTGTACATGAGATCTTTATTCTTCTTTTTCTCCCTATCTCCTCTCTTCCTTTATATCCACCTCTTCTCCTTGTTTACAAAATCTTTGTTTCCACATTTTCCTTCTATTCTCACTTCCCCCCATTTACTTTCCTTTTTGTGTGCATCATGTTATATCAGTTACCTTATATTTTTAGTTTGTTAAGTATCTTGATGTACTATTTTTAGGTTTAATTCTGTTGTGATCAGAATAGTTTCATTGTTTTAATTCTTTCAAGTTTATTGAAATTTGCTTTATTGCCTATATCTGGTCAAGTTGATGACTATATGGACTTGAATAGAGTATCTGGTCCATAGTTGTTAGGTAGAGTGTTTTATAACTGTTATTTAAATGAACTGGTACTATTTAAATGGACTGGTAGTTTTTAAATGAAGTGATAGTTTTACCCATTCTGTATCATTGCTGATTTTCTGCTTACTGTTTTTACCACTTCTGAGACAGGAGTGTTGAGATTTCCACTATAATTATAATTTGCCTATTCCTTCTTTCAGTTGCATTTTGTTTCATATATTGTGAAGTTTTATAATTATGTGAAAATACATTTTGGTTATTATCTCTTGATAAATTAACCCTTTTATGCTTATGAAACAAACTTCTTTTGCTCTGGTGATATGTCTTTAAAGCTAATTTGTCTGATGTTAATGTAATTACATGAATTTTCCTATGGTTAGATAAATTGGTATGTCTTTTTTGATATTTTTATTTTTAAAGTGAGTACATTGAAAATCATATGTAATTGGATATTGTTTTGAGAAAATCTTATTAGCTCTCTTGGGGCTCACAGTTTCAGAGATTTTAGTCCATGGTAACCTGGTTCCAATACAGAAACATGATGACAGAGGGTGTGCTAGAGGAAAGCTGTCCAACTCATAGCATCTGGGAAGCAGACAACAGGGGAAGAGCAAGAGCAGGAGACACACCATTCATAGGAATGCTCTCAGGGGTCAGCTCCTATAGCTGGGCTCTACCTCCTAACAATGTGTTCAGCTCTGAACTCATCAGCAGACCAATCCACTGATGAGGAGAGCATACCTGTCATCTTGTCATCTTCTAAAATCTCTTCCTGTGGACACATGAGACATTTAGGGAATATTTTAGGTCTAAACTGTAACACTGTTATTGTTTTGTTACAGTTCTTTTCCATATAAATGTTGTATAAAACCTCCACTACCTTGCTAGTATTCTTGCTATTAAACTCAATGAATAGCCTTTTAAAACTTTAAAACAGAAAATGGATTTATACTTAACTACATACTAGCACTCAATGCTCTTTGAACATCTATAGTTCTATGGGGTATCAATTTTCCTACCATAATACTCTACTTGGAATCCAGCTAACAGCATTTGTTTTTCAGCTTTTGTTTTCATGAAAATTAAATGTGTTTATTTTATGTTGTTCTCTTTTTTTTTTTTGCTTTTTGAGACAGGGTCTTGCGTTGTAGTTCAGGCTGGCCCTAAGCTCACTATGGTGCCCAGGCAAGCCACCGCGAACTCAGCAATCCTCCTGTCTCTGCCTCCCGAGTGCTGGGATTACAGGCGTGAGCCACGACGTCCAGCATTGTGGTATGCGGTGTTGATTGTTGGTAGGCGTGTCTCCACGCCCAGCATTGTATGTGGTTACCGGGGATCGAACTCAGGTCCTTGCACTTGCGAGGCAGGCACTGGAACCACTGAGCTAACCCTCCGGCCCCAATGTTCTTCTCTTTTGAAGCATACTTTCACTGGATATAGATGCTCAGCTGATGGGGTTTTGTTGTTTTAGTTTTTAGCAGTTTAAATGGATCACTTTAGTCTTTTCATATTTTATCTTTGTTCCCCCAAATTGAATCCCTCTTTGCTTTTAAAAGTCTTTTTAAAAAAATCCTCATTTTCAGTAATATGATTGTTATATGCCTCAATCTAGAGTCCTTCATTGCTGCTTATGCTTCATGGATCCTGAATTTGAAGGTTTATAATTTTAATCAAGATTGGAAAATTTTGAATAACTTTTTGTTAAATATTTCTTTTGCCTTTTTTGGTCTCCCTTTTAGAATTCTGATCATATGAATGTTAGACCAGTTGGTATTATCCCATTGGTGGTTGACATTATGTTAACATTTTTTTTTTCTTTTTTTGAGACAGGGTCTCACTTTTGTAGTTCAGGCTGGCTCTGAGCTCACTATGTAGCCCAGGCAAGCCTCGAACTCAGCAATCCGCCTGTCTCTGCTTCCTGAGTGCTGGGATTACAGGCATGAGCCACCATGCCCGGCACTGTGGTATGTGGTATTGATTGCTGGTGGGCATGAGTCTCCACGCCCAGCATTGTATGTGGTTACTGGGGATTGAACTCAGGACCTTGTGCTTGCAAGGCAGGTGCCAGAACCACTGAGCTAACCCTCTGGCCCACATTATGTTAAAATTTTAAAAATATTTTTTATTCCATGCTTCATATTGGATAGTTTCTGTCTTCTATGGCCTCAAGTCACTGATATTTTCTTCTATACCATCTAATCTGTTGTTCACCACGTCCAATTTTTTTTGGAAATAATGTTATTCATCTTTATGCATTTTATTTAGTTTTTCTTTGACTCCTATTTTTTCCTTGTTATTTTTCATATTTTTCTGTAATTCTATTTGTATATTTTAAAACTACTTTGATATTTTTGTCAGGCATTCCTTGATCTCTGGCATCTGGGTTTTATTATTAGTCATTTGTTTCCTTATAGTAACAATATTCTGTTGTTTATATCTCTAGTTATTTTTGTTGCTATTGGAACTGAGACATTATAAAATTAGTCTTCAGTGTTTGGATTTTGTTCTATTTTAAAGAATGTCGAACATTTAAAAAGGCTTTTAAATATTTGAAGATAAGTTTTTTTTTTTTTTTTTTTTTTTTTTTGAGACAGGGTCTCACTTTGTAGTTCGTTCAGGCTGGCCCTGAACTCACTATGTAGCCCAGGCCAGCCTTGAACTTACAGCAATTCTCCTGCCTCCGCCTCCCAAGTGCTGAAATTACAGGTGTGAGCCACCATGCCTGGCACTATGGTATGTGGTCACTAGAAATCAAACTTGGGACCTTGGGTTTACCAGACAGATGCCAGAACCACTGAGCTAAATCCCTGGCCCCCCAGTTGTTGATTCTTTGTAGTATTTCCTGTATGGTCTGGGTTTTGCTCTTGAAGTCTTTGCCTGCTCCTATATGTTCAAGTGTTCTACCTGTTCTCTCTTCCAGCAGTGTTAGTGTTCCTGTTTTAATATTTAGTTCTTTGACACATTTTGATTTTAGGTTAGTATGAGATAAAAGATATGGGTCTAGTTTTAATATTCAGCATGTGAAAAGATAGCTTTTCCAGCACCACTTTTGAAAGAAGAGTCTTATCTTTCTTCCAGTGAAGATGTGTGGGTCCTTTGTCAAAGATAAGGTGGTTGGGTATGTCTGGAGTTGTTTCTGCAACCTGTAGTCTGTTCCACTGATCCTTAGGTTTGTTGTTTTGATAGTACCATGCTGCTTTTATCACAGTAGCTTTGTAGTACAATTTGAAGCCAGGGATTGTGATACTCTTTGCTTTGCCTTTGTCCAACCATGATGGAGATCAGTGTGGAGATTTCTCAAAAAACTAAAATTAGAGGTTTCATTTGACCCAGCTATACTTTTTCTTGGTATCTTCCTGAAAGATTTAGAAGCATCATACCACAGTGATATATGCACACCCATATTTAAAGCAGCACACTTTGTAATAGCTCAATCTTGGAATCAGCCCAAATGCTCATCAACCCATGAGTGGATAAAGATGTGTGTGTGTGTGTGTGTGTGGTTCTTTTTGTACAGTGGAGTACTATTCTGCCATAAAGAATACTAAGCTTCAGACTTTTACAAGTAAGTGGCCAAATTTTAATATTATGACCATAGTCTTCAGTGAGATAAATCAGGAACATATCTAAATACATCATTGTTTCTCTAGCATGAGAAACCAAAAGTAGAAAAAAGAAATGAAATGTATAATGGATATTGGGAAATGGGAAGCAAGTATTGGAATGGGAAGGGAAACAAGGAAGGAAGGAGGGAGAAAGGAAGGAAGAGAGAAGAAGAAAACTGAAAGTAGATGGAAAAAATGGAAACAAAAGCTTTGTGCATAGGAAGGGGAGTGGGTTTGAGAGGAAGATGGGGTAAAATAAAATAAAAGTTATATAAAAAAAACTCACCTCTTTCCCCAAAACACCACTGCTAGACACTATAACTAGGTGAAGTTTTCATTCCCCTAATACTATTAACATACAACTTCAGGGATGACAGGCCTGCATTAGTTCAGGACCAGGCAGTGCAGGGAGTGGGAATATAAACTACATCAAAGTTATAGCAGAGACTGTTATACACAGGGCTGAGCATTTTCTCGTTTATCTCGTTAAGTAACTTTTACTAGCTCTGAAATTCAAAGTTTTGTAGGCCATTTGATCATAGTCCAACTATCAACAAAAACAGAAACAAAACATTTTTAAACTTGTTTAAGAAATGCATCCACAAATAAGCCTCTACTTACAGATTGCATCAAAAATGCTAGGGAAGGGGGCTGGAGGGTTAGCTCAGTGGTTCCGGCGCCTGCCTCGCAAGCACATGGTCCTGAGTTCACTCCCTGGTGACCACATACAATGCTGGGCGTGGAGACTCACGCCCACTGGCAATCAATACCACATACCACAGTGCCGGGCGTGGTGGCTCACGCCTGTCATCCCAGCACTCAGGAGGCAGAGACAGGAGGATTGCTGAGTTCGAGGCTTTCCTGGGCTACATATTGAGCTCAGAGCCAGGCTGAACTACAAAGCGGGACCCTGTCTCAAAAAAAAAAAAAAAAAAAAAGTGGTAGGGAAAATAATGAATCACAAGTCTGTGACATACAGTCAAACCCAGAGGGGAAACAATAAATATAATTTTAATGATATTTGTTATTAAGTAAAAGTGAGACTCAGGAGACTCAGTATCTATCTTAGAGAATTAGAAAACAATAACAATAATGATGATAGAATGTAGAAAGAAGAGATTTATGATGTTATTTGAGAATAGAGGAGGAAGAACATACAGGATGACAAATGAGGTTGGTGGCATAATTTCTAGATAACACTAAATTTCACTCTATGTGAGAAAATTTTAAAAATTTAGAAAAATTACATGAATTACCTGCAAAATATAAGGGACACAAAGCATAGCACAGTAATAGAATATGTGAAAAGATCACTTACTGTAGATGAAAGCTGTGTTGCAAGTGGAGGAGTAGTTTTCCCTTGGGGGTCTTTAAGGATTATTTCAACACTGTCTTGGAAATTACACTTGGAGAGACTCATGAAATCAGTGGATTTATATTACTCACTAGTACTACAGAAAGGGGACACAGCAAGGCATGCAGAGGGTGCAGGGTACACCAAGGAGCAGGCTCAGGCCAGCAGGTGGGGCCTTATCTCAGGTGCTTTTATCAGGGCTCTGGGTGGAATGCACAGAAGGTACAGAGGATTTCAGTGGTAGATGAGAATGACCCTAGTTTTGCACAGGGAAAGACAAAAAGGGGAAAGCTGTGCCAGGAAGTAGCTGTATCACACTGTTGTTCTGATTGCCTGGAGGGTACTTGCAGACTGTGTATAAGGATGTTGAGAGATCAGGAAAATAAGAGCTTTAAAAAGTATAATACAAGATGGAAAGATGATTAAAGATGTATCATTAGAAAAGCCCCCGGGATCAGATGGTTTCTCAGCTACATTTCAACTATCCTTTCAAGAACAGACAATTCAAAGCTTATATATATAGGGGGCAGGGGTTATAGGGTGGGTAGGGGAATGGGGAAAAAATGAGAATTAAATTATGTCATATACTGGTACAAATAGTGTGTGTGACCATGATGTGTATATATAATGTAACAATAAAGATTCAAATTAAAAAAAGAGAATAGACAATTCTAGGGAGTATATCTTAGGGATACAGTACTTGCCTACCATGTAGAAGGCCTTGGGTTAGATTCTAAATGCTACGGGGGAAAACGAACAGATTATTCATATTATAAAAGCTATTCTGTAGCTCAGAATAATTGTGGCATCCAATATTTCTGATAAAACCAGAATAATTTAATACTGTAAAGTGTGATTAAAATAGTATGCCAATACTATAGTAACAAAAATAATTCAAAACTACTTACCAGTCTCATTTACAAATACCTGTGTAACCTTCTAAAAGAAATTAGCAAATAGAAGTCTGGCAGTGAGTCACCACACCCAGCATTGTATGTAGTTGCTAGGGATTGAACTCAGGACCTTGTGCTTGCTAGGCAGACACTGGAACCATTGAGCTAAATCTCCAGCCCAGCATTATTAATTTTTTTTGCTGTTGTGTGCTTGAGTTCCTTATATGTTTTCGATATTAACCTATGCTTAGACATGGGATTTACAAATATTTTTTCCACTATAGGCTGCCTTTTCACTTTACCATGTCCTTTTCTCTATGAAGATTTTCAGTTTGATAAAATTTCTCTTATTTATTTTTGCTTGTTACCTGTATTTTGGTGTCTTATCCTAAAAATTATAACTGCCAGTGCAAAATGTTAATGATCACTTCTTTTATGTTCCAAGCCCCCCGCCCCCCGGATTTGAATGCTTTTAGGCCTGAAAATGAAGGCTTTAATCTATTTTGAGGTAGTTTTTGTTTATGATGTGAGAGTTCACTTTCATTCTGTTGCACATAGTTATTCTGATTCCCCAGCATCAATTCTTAAAAAGATTCTCCCTTCCTCATTTTGCCTTCTTGGTGCCTTGGTGAAAAGTTTGTTGTCTGTGGGTGTTTGGATTTATTTCTGGGTTCTCTATTCTGTTCCACTGATGTATTTTTATGCCAGCACTACATTGCTTTGACTATTACAGACTTGTAATATAATTTGAAATCAATGTGCCTCTGCCTTGTTTTCATTCTCAGGATTACTGTGGTTATTCAGGATGTTTTGTGGTTCCACTCAAGCTTCATAAAATCAAGTAGGTTTTTTTTTATACTTTTTTTGGAAACTGCCATTGGAAAATTGATAGTGGTTGTGTAGATCTCATTCATGATGTATAATCTTTTTGAAGTGTTATTGATATTGGGTTGCTAGTATTTTATTGAGAATTTTTGTATCTTTATTAACCAGCTACATTGACTTGTGATGTCCTTGTCTTTTTTAGCTTAAGTGTTAGCACAATGTTTGCCTTATCAATTTAGAAATATTCCTGCAAATTCTAGTTTTCTAAATGTTTAAGGATTGTAATCAATTCTTTGAATGTTTGATAGAATTCAGCTGCCAAGTCATCTTATCCTAGAATTTTCTTTGTTAGGAGATTTTAAATTAATTACTTCTCTATGTCATTTTTTTGTTTTAAAACTCCCCCCCATTGTTTTTAGTTTTAGTGTTATTTGTTATTAGTCTATTCAGTTTTTCTATGTCTTTTTTTTTTTTTTGCTTTTTGGAGACAGGGTCTCGCTCTGTAGTTCAGGCTGGCCCTGAGCTCACTATGGTGCCCAGGCAAGCCGCCGCGAACTCAGCAATCCTCCTGTCTCTGCCTCCCGAATGCTGGGACTACAGGCGCGAGCCACCACGTCCCGCATTGTGGTATGCAGTGTTGACTGTTGGTGGGCATGTCTCCATGCCCAGTGTTATATGTGGTTACCGGGGATCGAACTCAGGTCCTTGTGCTTGCGAGGCAGGCGCCGGAACCACTGAGCTAACCCTCCAGCCCTCTATGTCTTTTTTTTGAGACAGGGTCTCGCTTTGAAGTTCAGGCTGGCCCTGAGCTCACTATATAGCCCAGGCAAGCCTCAAACTCAGCAATCCTCCTGCCTCTGCCTCCTAAGTGCTGGGATTATAGGCATGAGACACCGGCCAGTATTCTGGTATGTGGTACTGATCACTGGTGGGCGTGAATCACCATGACTTGTACTATTGTGTGTGGTTACCGAGATTGAACCAGGGACCTTGTGCTTGCTAGGCAGGCACCAGAACCACTGAGCTAAATCTCTGGCCCATGTCTGTTTGATGTCTTAATGGGTTGTATGTTTTCAGAAATTTACTTCCTTTCATGTTATCCAATATCTTGCCCTGTAGTTGTTCATAGTAGTTTTTTTTTTTTTTTTTTTTTTTTTTTTTTTTTTTTTTTTTTTTTTTTTTTTTTTTTTTTTTTTTTTTTTTTTTTTTTTTTTTTTTTTTTTTTTTTTTTTTTTTTTTTTTTTTTTTTTTTTTTTTTTTTTTTTTTTTTTTTTTTTTTTTTTTTTTTTTTTTTTTTTTTTTTTTTTTTTTTTTTTTTTTTT
>PVIC010013383.1:0-38169 GCA_004025085.1 Thryonomys swinderianus
GATTGCTGAGTGCGTGGCTTGCCTGGGCTACATAGTGAGCTCAGAGCCAGCCTGAGCTACAAAGCGAGACCCTGTCTCAAAAAAAAAAAAAAAAACAAGGAGAAAGAAAGCTAATGAGAGACAGAGTTAGAGGTAGGAAAGAGGGTAAATGTGCCAGCTCAGCCCTGAGGTGAGGCGTCAGACAATTGGAGGTGAGGCAGGTAAAATGTCATTTGGAGCCCTGGGGGCTGGGTTCCAGCGCGTGTGGTATGTGTCTCCCAACCCTTCAGCTAACTGACCTGCTCTGGAGCCTGCTGCAAACATGGTACAATACTCAGGCTTCTTGGCCTGATTTTTTTTTCCTGCCCCCCCTACACCAGGGAAGAGCTTATCCTTGACTCAATCTCCAGTGTTGTCTCTGGAATTTACCCTCCCTCTCCATTCAAGGACACTGAGAAGAGCCAATGGGCCTTGATCTCTCTAAGGAAGTTCACAAGTAGAAACACTCCATTCCAGAAAGGAGTCCTGGTCCCATCTACTGAGGTCAGAATAAAATCTGGAACCCCAGCACCATGGAACCCGTGTTAGGCTCTGGTTTCCAGCCTGGTTGGCAGCTCAGCACCATCTAAACACCCAACAGAAAGTGATCTAGATTAGACTAGCTAGACAATGGTCTCATCAGAATATAGACTTATGGTAGGTTGGACTTGATCTTCTAGACAGGATCTGTCTGTCAAGAGCCTTATAATAAAAAAATGTAGGCATTGTAGGCCATTTAGTCTCCGCCTGATACTTTGAAAGTAGTCGTAGATGATGCATAATCAAGTGAGCCTGGCTACGTTCCAGTCAAAGTTCAATTATAAAATTAGACAACAGGTCAGATTTGGCCCACAGGCTATAGTTTGCCAACTCCTAATGTAGAACCTTACTCCTCCTGAGGGTGCGTGCTGATTTAAACCTTATTAAATAGTAATCTAAGCAAACAAGTTTGGGGTGTCAGACTGGAATCTGGATCCATAACAGGTTGACGTGGAAGCTGATCTAGAGCAGCAATGACAAACCTTTTAGAGCTTTCAGTGGTACAGTCTACTGCAGCCCAAGTGCTATAGGTTTACTATTACTGATCTAGAGCCTCTGTCTTACTAGGGATTTAACTATTGAGAACTGATGAGTAAGAAATGTGCTAGATAATGACTTAAAACAGACTCAGTTATAATCTCTGGCTGAACCTCAATTCACAGAAAGTCGGGTGGGTTGTTTGGGGTAGTGAGATTTAGACTCTCACATAAAGCTGTGGTCTGGATATGGGGAAGTGGGTGAGCAAAAGCCACACAGACGCTGATCCATAGCGGGCACAGTGGTGGCCCTAAGCTGGAGCACCACATGACCTAGCATAGCACTGTCCAGTAGAAATGCAATGTAAGATACATACGGAGTTTAAAATGTTCTCCTACATTAGACAAAGTAAAAAAGTTTACTTAGGTATCTTATCTAATCCATACATTAAAAACATTGTCATTCCAACATGTACTAGTAAAAATTATTGCAGTGTTTTGCTTTTTGGCTCTGAGCTCACTATGTAGCCCAGGCAAGCCTTGAACTCAGCAATCCTCCTGTCTCTGCCTCCCGAGTGCTGGGATTACAGGCGTGAGCCACCATACCCAGCACTGTGGTATGTGGTATTGATTGCTGGTGGGCGTGAGTCTCCATGCCCAGCATTGTATGTGGTTACCGGGGATTGCACTCAGGACCTTGCGCTTGCAAGGCGGGTGCTGGAACCACTGAGCTAACCCCCCGGCCCAGTGTTTTGCTTTTTTATGGTAAGACTTCAGAATCTGGTGTTTTTATACCTACAGCACATCCTGTCCCACATAGGGACAGCAAGGTTTAGAAGCAGGCTCTTCTGTGGGACTAGGCTCCAGAGGGAGTCACAAGCCAGAATGTTCTGGAGTAAATAGGGTTGGACGTGCCAGAGGTTACACCCTTAGCGGACTTGAACTGGGTGCAGACTGGCCAGACTCGGGATCACCTGGACTCGGGCTGGGGAGTGGTTGCCTCCCTTGAAGTTCTGCCTGACCTCAGGGAATTTCTTTTGGGGGGGTCTGGGCCTCTCAAGGCATTCCACATCGCTTCTGAACACCGGCCTTCACTTCCTCCCTCCCTCATGCCAATGTCACCTCTGATTGTGGAGTCTGGTCTGGCCTGGCAGGTGGGGGAGGGCGGGGTGGCAGCTGGACCCTTGAGGGAGCAAGAGCTCCACCCCTCCAGGCCAGCTGCTGCCAGCCTTCCTGGACTGACTCTGTGGAAACAGGGGGCCCAGAGACAGAAATAAACCGGCAAGTTTCCGGGGCGGAGTGGGGGGCCTGCCAGCCTTTGTGCTTCCTTGCTAGGGGGTGGGGTGGGGGGAACAGGAAGCAGCTCCAGGCCCTATCCCAGGCTGTTCCCCCTGTGTCACCTCCCGTTACCCTACAACCCCTCGGCTGTGAAGCTGATCTGGGTTTAGAATTTGATGGACTAGTGAACCCTGGGGAGCTGGTTGTCTGGAACTGACACTTAAGACCAGAGGGTAATCCCTAGACCCCTGGACACAGCTTGGTACCCATTAGAACTCTATCCTGGGAACCCCTCAGGCAGGAGTCGAACAATTCAAGGGCTGCAGTGTGGAGCATTACAGTAGGAGTTGGAAGGTTTGTGCTGCATGCCTACCTCTGCCACTAACTGGCAGCTTTGAGAAAAATCACACTTTGAGCCTCAGTTTCCCTCTCTCTCTCTCTCTCTCTCTCTCTCTCTCTCTCTCTCTCTCTCGTTTTTAAAGTGTTTGTGTCCTGCTTGTGTCAGGAATTCAATGGTTAACTGAGACTCTGAGTTAACCAGCTGTCTGACTCTGGGCTAGGCCACTGTGTGACCTTTGGCGGGTTAACTTTCCTGAGCTTCAGTTTCCTCATCAGCAAAAAGGGGATATTACCTTTTTTATGGGACCCTTATAATCAAGTGAGTTAATGCATCCTGATAATGAAGGCCAAATGCTCCGCATTGGCCATTACTATTGGGTAGTCGCCAGGCTCAAATGGGTTATAAGTGAAAGTGCATTGTTCAAATGTAAGGGACCCCCCCCAACAGTCCTGCTTGCACCCTCTCACTTTATAAATGGAAAAACTAAGGCTTCCAAATGTGAAGGTGTTGCCCAACGAGAGGCCAACAACAAGCAAAACCTTTACATGGTGCCCACCAGATAAAGCCAGGTAGCTGAACCCCAACTTACAGGTAAGGAAATCGAGGCCGGTGATTGGCCACTGGAGCCCAGCGGCGCTATCCAGTGAGGCCGGAGTCCGCCGCCGGGGAGGGAGTGCCCTGGCCGCCCGCGCTCCTCGGAGGAGGGGCGTGCAGGTAGCGGCGCCCTGGAGCCTCTGCTGGAGCGCGGCGCCCTATTAATAATCCCGCCGCTCTGCTGAGCTGAGCGCGCAGGTCCGGACCGCGGCCGGGGCCTCCTGGGCTGGGCTGGGCCGGGCCGCGCCGCGCCGGAGGCTGATCGCGGCGGCCCTCTCCGCCCCTGCCACGTGATCAGCCCTTCGCGGGCGGCCGAGGGCCCCGGCTGACGGGCCGGGGGCCAGGAAAAAGCCGAAAACGCTACGGCTGGGCCGCTCCCCTCCCGCTCAAAATAGCCCCCGCCGGAGCTGCCACGCATTCCGCCGGCCCCGGGGCGCGGGAAGGGGCGGCCGTCCGGCCCCCGCCCGGCCCGACGTGGCTGCCGGGTTGTGTTGGACGAGTAGGGGGCGAGGGCGGGCCGCGCGGCCGGCCGGCCGGCATGTGGCTCTCCTTCGGGGAGCCTTGGCAGCCCCGGCTGCGCGCTGCGCCGGGATGATGGAGAGCTTCTGGAATTTCCTGCAGCTGGGGAGCGCGGCCGGCCGGGGGAGCAGGCTGAGCGCGGCTCGGGAAGGGGCTGCCAGGCGCCTGACCCTAGGGGGCGCCTCCGCGGCGAGCGTGGTGGGGGAGATCTCCGCGCCCCGGCCCAGCCTGCGGCGAGGCGGGAGCCCCCATCCCGCCGCCCGCCGCCCGCCGCCCTTTTCGGGTCTGGCGGGCGTCCAGTCCCGCCTCTCCCGGCTTGGGCTGCGGAGAGGGGCCAGGTGCAGGCAACGCCCCTCCCCCAGCCGCCTGGTTTCCCTCTTGTCCCGTCACCTCCAGGAGTCAGGCGCCCTGCGGCCTCCTCTGGGAGGGGCCGGGGTGGCAGGGATCGGGGCAGCCAGGTAGCCGAGGGGTGGGGGCAGCAAGACTCGGAGGCTGACTGTCTTAGCCTCTTGGAGACCGGTTGGACCTCCTGCTCGAATCCAGGTGTCTTAAGAGCGGGTAGGAGGGAAGGGAGGCAGCCTTCTCTCAGTCCCTCACTGCCTTCCGTCGTCCAGTCTCTTGAGGGGTACGCAGACATGCTGGAAAAGTCCTGGATGATTTTCCTGATGGCAGAGGCAGCTTTCTTTGGGGGCAGCTCTGCGCCTTGCAGGTGGGGGATTCCAGAAAAGGACCCCTTGGAGGCAGGGGTTTCCTTTTACCCGAGCCCTGAGGGGACTAGGTAAGTGACCTCTCGCTCACACCAGGCACTGTGGGCTTGGGGAGGTGTAGAGGGTTTTTTTTTTTTTTTTTTTTCCCACCCCTTAGTTGCGTTCCAGCACCATTTGGTGCTTTGCTGACTGATGAACAAACCGTTTGGTAGCTCCCCCGGAGGTCCTGGGGTGGACCCTTTATCCCCCTGCACATGGCCTCTGTTTAATTCCATTTCCTGCTGCCAACCAGTGCACCCTGACCACATTAAACAAAAACAGTAGATAGGCCTAGTTGGCATGCCTTCTCTGCAGTTCATTGGCTGTGTGACCTTGGACAAGTCCCTTCACTCCTGTTTCCCTTTCCTCCTGGCCTTGTTGTGGGGTGTACAGTTGCACTTTTGAAACAATTTAATATATAGTATCTGGCCACAATAAGGGTGATACATAGAGCACTTGTTCCATTCAGAGAAGTAGACCGGCCTCCCTCAAAGTAGTTGAACCCCCTTACCCTAGTACTTTCCCAAAGTAAGTACTACCTTATTAAATAGACATTTACTGTTGTGACTGTCAGCTACTTTCACGTCGGCAAAGAGAATTTTAAATCGGTACTGAGAGCTGAGAACTAGGACTGATTAGGGTATGTGAAGGTAGGAAGGCCAAGGCACACAGGTGTCGCACCCTTGCGCCCTCAGCTACTCAGGAGGCCGAGGCAAGAAAACAATTTTGAGACCAGCCTGGGACCGCTCACGGAACCCCTGCTTTAAAAAATTTTTTGAAAAAGAAGTAACCCAGCACTTCCCTAGCACGCAGAAGGCGCTGGGTTCACTCCCCGGCACTGCCTAGATAAACAAATAAGTAAGTAAGTAAGTTGGTAGGGCTCTTGGAAGTTCTGGCAAGGCTAACTCTTAGTACACATGGGGAAACCGAGGCCCAGGGAGGGGGGCCCGGGCCCCTCACAGTGCCCCCACTGTTGTTCTATGGGGGGTGGGGACTGGCAGAGAGCCCTGGCCTGGCTCCCTGGGGTATGGCCCAGGCAGGCTTGAGGCTGATGGAATTCTGCTTTCCTCTCCCTTGCTGACCTTTCACTCCACCACTGCCAGATACCCAGATTCAAATTCAAATGCCTCTCTCTAACTCCACCTCAGCCCGGGAGGTCAGCCTGGGCCTGTGTTATCCCCAGCCTCTCCCTGTTCCACCTCCCCCAGTTCTCCCTGTTTCCTGTTTAATTGGCCTTCCCTGTCCACAGGGAAAGACCCTGGTGTACTGCAAGGAGCTTAAGGTTCCCTTTGTTATCTGTGTAAACAAATAACCAGGCCTCTGCGAGCCTCAGTTTGCTTTTCTGCAAAATGGAGTTGGAATAACAAACACCCAGGAGAATACCACTCGTGTCCCGGTGTCCCAGAGGCGGACATCTGTTTAAATAATAGAAGGCAGAGCTGCCCAGGTATAGGAAACAGTAGCTTTCCCCCTTTGGCTTGGGGATGCAGTGTTCTGATGTGCGTGGGTGGAGGCCCGAGCAGGGCTGACACCCCCCCCACCGCCCCCGCCCCTGGCCATCTTTGCAAAGTCTGGATTTGATCAGATCTGTGTGGCTCACTGCAGGGCTGCCAGGTGCTGTCTTTGAATGAACCGCTGGGCAGTTCCCATCACCTCCTCCTGTCTGGGACTAGACTTCCCCTACCTAGACATGGCCCGCCTCTCTCTGCTTCTCCAGGTCTTTCTGTGTTGACTGTTCTTAGTTGCTCTCCAATGCGCACAGGACTCCCAGAGAAGGAGCGTAAAGGAGAAATAAGCTGGAACTAGCATTGGGGCTGTGTGACTGGGCAGGCTCTTTTCCCTCTATAGGTCTCTGTTTCTTCCTAGGGAGTGGAGGAGGCTGGATTAGTGACTCCCTAAGGCACCTTCTAGCTCTGACAGGCTCCGAGCCTGTGTTGACTGATGTATCCTAGGAGATAGGAGACACACAGAACCAAGTGAGCGGGGAGATCCCTGTCAAGGTACCCCCTCCCAGGCTGGAGTGCCTCTCTTTCTGAGTTGAGACACACCCTTCAGGGGCGCTGGCAGAGATGGTGGTGGGTGGGAGGGGGCCTATCACCCACATGAGTGACACTGCGCATTCCCAGGGTCCCGTCCTCTGTAGAGAGGCCTGAGCTTAAGAACAAGAGCTTGAGTCAGGCGGGGCTGGGAGAGCGTGTGCTTCTCAGGGATGGGAATGTGTGTGTCAGGGACCAGGCAGCCTCCAGGGAGTGGAGTGCTGGGCACGAGGCAGCTCACTTGTGATACGGCGTGTCCAGAAGGGCCTTCACGGGGCCGGTGTATCAGGGTGTGTGCAAGACAAGGAGGTTGGCAGTGGGAAGGAGGAAAAACCATCCCTGAGCCAGGGAACCCGGCTTTGGGTCAGGGCAAGCTGCTGGGCAGGCTCCAGCCTTATGAGGCGTGATGGGAGAGTTTTGCCTGTGCCTAGGTTTGTCAGCTTGTTTATGGGGTTGAGCTGAACAGCTCTGTTCTGAATTGCAGTTGACATATTCTATTGTGGGGGTATCTGTGTAGGGGTGTTGTCAAGGTTTCCTGAACAGTGAGTGGCTGGGGTGTGTACTCTAAAGGAATAATGCGGTGAAGCAGTCAGCAGCCGTTGGCCATTTGGGGTGCAGTCAGATTGTGCCATGGCGATGGGTATTTTGGGGCACTTCCTCCCCTGCACCAACGGATGCCCAAGGATGCAGGGAGGGTGGGAGGCTGCCTGTCAGTCCTTCCACAGGTAGGCAGGCCACTGCAAGCCAGTTTACTTTCACAGTAATTTTACCACGGTGCCTAAATCAGGAACAGGCGTGAATTGACCTTTTAACCCCTTCCCCACCGCGGGATTAGACTCTGTTTCCTGTTCAATCTCCTCCAGAACCAGCTCCATCCCACTGGGACCGCCCCCAACAGTGGATAGGCCACCCCCACCATTGCTTTTCTCCCTCCACCCTTGTCGACCCTGTGGGGGCCTGAAGGCCAGGCTGGTGCAGGGTCTGGCAGGAGCTGAGGGCCCAGGCGGGAGTGATAAATATTGAAGAGGAGGGATTTCGGTGTGGGCTGGAGCAGCTGCAGTGGTTCGAGTGTCACACTATCTCTCCCCAGGTTTACTGACCCATTTCCATTCACGCGGCTGCTGGTTTCCTAGCAACGGCAACAGTCCCCCCAGAACAGGCGGAGTGTGTGTCTGCCATTAGCGACTGCCGCAACTGTGTCAAGGTTACCCCGCTCCCTGCAAACCCACCCCAGCGGGTTTGTTTTCTGCCAGTGCCTGGCACACACTGTGCCAGGCAGGGGGAGGGAAGGGAACCGGGGGCCAGCCCAGGGGCTTGGGCGTGGGGGTGGGGGGCGAAGAGGAGCTGTGGTTCCCGGTCCAGTGAGAGCCAACTTGGACTGAGTCCGAAGCAGCAGTGTCCCCCCCACCCCCATGGAATTCCTGAGCCTGAGGGGAGCAGGGGGTGGAGCTGTCCCTCAGCCCTGACCCCCGAGATTCCAGAGCCTGGGGGGAGGGGTGCAGGCCCAGGGGCCTCTGGGAAGCCTGCCTGGCCTGACCCCACCTGGCTTGTTCTCCTGCCCTGGCTTCCTCCCACTTGTGTAGCAGCTCGGTGCTCTGCTCTCAGCTCTTTGTCCCAGCCTCAGGGCCTCCCCCCCCATACACCCCGACTCCCCAGGGCAGGCTTGTATTTCTCCCATCAGACCAGGGGCTCAGAGGTTGGGGTTCGTGATGCTGCTTTTCCTTCTCTGCCCTCAGCACCACCTCCTCACTGTTTTTCCAAATGTCGTGGGAGATGAGATTTAAACAGTGGTATAGGATAATCTCTTAATGGGGACTAGAGACTACCTGCCTCCTTGCTGAAGTAGATTCTGCTGGCACTTTCCCCTACCTGGCAGTCCAGGTGGTTAGCCAGGGGGAGTAAAGTACCCTTCCTTTTCTCCCATACCCAGCCTGTAAAGGGTTACAGCGGCTCCTATCCCACTCTTGGTATGTGGGGTTGGGGGGATGGGACATTGGGGTCTGTCACCTTATAGCCACTCCTGTGGTCAACTCAGACCTGACCAGTCACATTCCTATCCAGGAGGGTTGGGGCTTGAGGCAGAGGGCAGGGGCAGAGAGGCCTGGAAGGGGCCGAGTTTGTAGGAATGGAAAGCCCCAGGGTGGAAGTGGGGGTAGACATGGCCAGGAAGCTGGGACAAGGGGCAGTTGGGAAGAAAGCCTGAATTCCCTCTAGGGAATTCCTCAGTCTCCCTTCTTTTCTCCCAGTGTGCATCCCTTAAAACCTTCCGGCTGGGTCCACGTGTCTGTGACACAGGTACAAACCTGGTCCCGATCCTGAACAGAGAAGAGTGTGGCAAAGGCAGATTCTGACATGCAGGGCAGCACAGGGACTTGCGGGTAGCCTCCTGGGGGACTTTTTGGTACATGGGGAAGGTTGGCTAGGTCAGGCTGTGAGATCGAGGGTGTGGAGCAGGCTGTGCTAGACCGTAGGAAGAGACCTGGGAAGGGACCCAGGGAGCCTGGTTCTCTGCACAGCCCTGTGCCTGTCTCCTTATTGGTCTCAGACTTCTTATCTGAGGGGCGTAGGCCGGTGGTCGCTAAAAGCCCTCCTGTTCTGTGAGTCAGTGACTCTGGGTGAGAGATGGGGGGTGATGGTCTAGAGAGGTGTGGGAAGCTACCAGCTCAAGGGGGAGTTGCAACGTGATCCTGTAGCGAAAATAGCCCAGGTCATTTTCAGCTGCTTGGGCGGAGGTATCTGATCCCGGCAGGACAGCATGGGCAGGGGGCAGGGAGCTGTAAAGCTCTCTGGGAAACCGGACGCTAGGATAGGAGGCTTGGGAAGGGTTGGCGTGCTGGCTGGGCTTCCTAAGACCCACCTGGCCCTGGCAGGGGCCCGAGGATGAAAAGATGAATGCAGAGGGTTAACAGGAGGTGAGGACTGGACTCTGGCTCCCTTTGGGTCTTGGCCTGGGTGAGGTGAAAGGTCAACCCCAAGGAGTCGGAGCACAGCTGGGGAAAGAGTAACCTGATCTCTGTCCCCAGCCAGGCTCTCAGGATCACAGCACCGCCTCCCCAGGAAAGGTGCTTTGACGTCCCCAGAAAGGAGGTTGTTTGGACTTGCTCTCAGCAGGGGTTATGGGCCGGGGAGGGTCTTGGCACGCAGGGTCCAGCCATGTGCCGTGGCCGGTATGGCAGTGCTTTGTCATCTGGGGGTCAGGGGAGGTGGAAGGTGAGCCTGCTGGAAAATTGAGAGAGAGCCTGTTCTGGGCCCCATTTGTAAATGACTCTGAGGCCAGCATGGCATGGGGGAGTTAGAAGTAGGAGACGCTTCCCTCATCATACACATGGTCTGATTAGTCAGAGTGGCTGCCTGGTACTTGACTGTGGCATTGAGATGTGTTTGGGGTGCATTACGCCTCAGCTCTGAGACGGCTCTACCATCGGGTTGGGAGTTTGGTGGGGTGTAAGATGTGATGGGAGGCGGAGATGACAGTATATGGTAGAACACGCTCTCTGAAGTCAAGCTTGACCTGGCTTTCAGAACCTTGCCTGTGTCTTAGACAAGCGTTTAACCTAAGCATCAGCTGTCTATCCACGAACTAGGACAAATAGTGCCCACCATGTAGGGCAATTACGAGGTTGTACGGAGTAGACGCTCAAAAGCAAAAAGTAAGGTTGGTGGGGAAGAGGTATAGCTTAATGGTAGAGTACTTGCCTAGCATGTCCGAGGCTCTGGGTTCAACCCCAGAGCTGCTAAAAAACGAAAACTAAAGGCAATAAAACTTTTTGGGTGCCCAGGCCGCACACGGTATGCAGCCATGAATGCAGCGCGGTAGGACTCCAAGCAGGAAGTAGAAAACTGGGCAGTCATGAGGGAAAGGGTAGTTTTGAGAATGGAACAGAGCTGTTCATGAGGCTGTGGAGATATCCAGGTGGCTCGGGATAGGATAGGGGAGGCGCGTGGCTTATGTGGCAGGGGTGTTTCGAAGGAGTGTTGAGTCCTGCCAGACCTTTGGGGCTGGCAGCGAAAGCCCCCCACTCCCCACCCTGTCAGGCTTTGTGCGACCATGTGGGTGTAGCTGTCCCCGGAGTGAGGCTTGTAGGTATGTTTGAGAAGGCGCAGGCATCCCGAGAAAGAACAAGTCGCCTTTTGTGCGCACGTCCAGCCTGGGGCTGGGCTGGGCCCTCTCTGGGGGATCCCCTGTTTCTGCACTCAGCTCCCCGCCCACTGTTAGCGCCCCAGCCCAGCCTGCCTGCAGGCCCCCCACCTGAGGCGCGCAAGGGCGAAGGAAAGGGGGATCTGAAGGCCTGGGATAGGGGGCGGGTCCAAGGCCCACCCCACCCCTGTGACATCACTCTAGGTGCTGCCAATCCCCGGGAATGCAGCCCGCGGGCGGCACGCCCCCTGCTGCCCTCCTCCCTGGGTTTGGAAGGCGCAGTGGGTGGGGTCGGCAGGAGGTGCGATAGGAGGCTGGCCGCAGTGGGGCGGGGAGCTGTTGAAGCCGTGCCCTTCCTGCTCCGTGAGAGGCCGAGTAAGAGGCTGTGGGACCTTGTGGTTCAGTCACTTCTAGAAGAACTTCAGAAGACGTCTCCCCGGGATTTGTCCATCTGTCCAGATCTTGCCGGTACCACTCTTAGCCAGAAACCTCAGAACCGATACCCCCGTCTTTTTGTTTCTTAATACCTGCACCCTTTCAGTGGCGCTCTGTAGTAGGCGGTAGTGGTTCTTCTGTAATAGCAGCGGCCATTCTCGGGGCAGCGAGCTGTGCAGAGGTTGGTGTTTCACACGAATGTCTCACCTGATGCACCGTTCTTGACTTTGTACCTTGAGCCCTTCTCACTGACTGAGTTGAAGTTCCTCGGGGAAGAGGCTACAGACATGGGCCTGGCTCAGTAGACACTACTAAATGTTTAGGACAGGCGATGGAGGAGACAGGCCCACAGGGGAACTACCTTGTCCAAAGTCGCTCCGCAAATAGGTAGAACAATCAAAGCTAAAAAACCAGGGTCCCTGGTTCCCTTCAGAGCTTTGTCTCCGGTGTATGTGACCAAGAGCAGGTAGCGCATAGGGAATCCCTAGAGGCCTGCCCTCTCCCCGGTGGGTCTCCCCTCCCCACAGAGACCAGGAAGCACTAGGTCTACTTTTGCAGTTGACACACTTTGCACCAGAACTCTGACTTCTGGGAGGAGGAGGAGGTCTTCAGGGCCCCCCCGGGGGGCACAGTTCTGTGCTACAAGAAGTATTGTATGCCCAGGGATTGGGGGTACTGGTTTTAGGAACATAAAGATTTAGCTCGCAGGTGGGAGGTTCCAAGTTGAGCAAAGAGGAGTGTTGGGAGCCAAAGTACGTGGGGGTTCAGTGCAAAGCAGGCAGGGATTATGCAGGGCCAGCATTCTCTCCACCAACAGCCTGGCCCAGTGGAATGCTGGGAGGCCCCAGGGATGAGGCCAGGCAGCAAAGGTGTCTCCGGTGGCACGGAAGCAGTTAAGAGCTGCCTCAGCCCGTTCCTTCAGACAATTAGTGACATCTCGCTTGACAACACCACACTGAGCCGATGCAGACCTCAGCCCCCCTCCCAGCCCCCCCACAGCCGCTTCAGCTGTTTATTCTTGGGCTTTAACAATTGGGATTCTGACTTGGAGGAGCGGGCGCCCTGCGCTGCCCTCTGACCCACCGTCGCCTTGGCAACTGGAGCCCGGTAGGCCTGGGCTCTGCGTTAGGATTACAGATCCTGAATTCACAATCTTGCTGCTCCCCTGCAAGCAGAAGCTGTAGCGTGCAGATCTTCAGCTAGACTGAGGAGACAGAGGAGAAGGGTCCCCAGGGGCCAGCCTGAGGCACAGGTGGGAACCTGGGATAGCGCAGGTGACCTGGAGAAGGGTGCCCCTCCCTGGCGGCCTCCATGGTATCAGGCAGGGCCCTCAGCCCTGCCCCTCTCCCAGCATCTCCCTGCCGCTCTCTGGAAACTTTCTTCCTGGTAGAACCCTGAGGGCAGGGGCGAGACTTCTTGCTCACCCCCCTCTTTCCCCCTCAGTCAGCCCCCTACCATGCCCAGAGCTCCAAGTGCCAGCAGACTGTGCCCCTGCCGTGCCCGCCGCCATGGCAACAGGCCCCCCTCCCTTGCCAGCTCTGCTTCTTTCTCCCCCCCACCCTAGCAGCCAACTGCCCCAGCTGAAACCGGAGCTGATGCATCTGTGAGCCTCATGCCCAGACCCACATTCCATTTCTGTCCTCTGTCCCCCGTGTAGTTCTGGCGACGACATCTCCCCTCCTTCTCCTCCTCTTCCTCTTCCTCCTCCTCCTTCTCCTCACACCCCCTCCCTCCTTGCCTCTGCCTACTCCTGCTGTTCCCCCCACACTCCATCTATCACTTAGTGTCTTCCCCTGGTTCCCGCCCTGCTCTAAGAGTGTGTCTCAGCCCCTCAACTGTCTGTGTTGGTCTCGGGGTGTGTCGGTCCCTCTGTCTCCAGCTCCCTGGGTTGCTGTGCCTTGGCCTGTCTGCGGCAAGCTCCTTCTCCATCTCTTCCCTCCATGTGTCTGTCTCCGTGTGTGTGTGTGTGTGTGTGTGTGTGTGTCTTTGTCTCTGCATCATCCTGCTTGTCTCTCTTTGTCTTTTCTTCCTCCTTCTCTCTCTTCCTGAGTCTTTTCTTGTCATCCTTCCCCTTGCATGCTCTTTCTCTCACCTTTCCTCTCTCTCTTTACTCTTTCTTCTTTAAGGCTCATTTTGCCCTGTTTCTCTTGCCCCTGCAATCTTCCTCTTTCTGTCTGATTCTTTACCTTGATTTTTCCCTCTGCTTCTTTGACTCTAAATGCATAGATTTCTTTCAGGTCGCTTTTCTCTTTTTCCTAATTGGCCACTTCCGTTATAGCCCCTGAAGGGGGAACTGAAGAGAGCCCTCCAGGATTATCCCTAAGGTATCCTCTTTCTAGGGGACATAAATCCTGAAGCCCTTAATGAGCATGCATCACTGAAGCTGAAATGGGGAGGGTCTCAGGTTAAAGAGCCCACCTTTGCTGGGCTTTGGAGGTGGCACTCCGTCCACCTGGTCCACCTTGCACCAGTCCAGGTAAGGGTGGAGGGTAGTCCCAGAGCCCGAGCCAAGGACCCACTGGGTAAAAGGACTCAGAGAAGAGCGTGTTGAGGATTTGCTGGTTTCTGGGATTTGTCCTCTACCTTGCTACCGTGATGGCCATCTCTCACATGCCTCGGTTTCCTCCACTGGCATACAGGTGCTACCCTTGCTCTTGCTGAGTTCTTTAAAGTACTTTGATTTCCTAGAGCTAAGACGAAGTTATGAGCTACAAGGAGAGACTTGAGGAACTTCTGCCCTTCTGCTCACCAACACTAAGACTGAGCCCAGAAGAACCAGGGCCCTGGTAGAGTCAAGAGTCCTGTCTCCTTAAGTGCCGGGTGGAAGACCGTGCCCGCCTCCCCTCAAGACTGGCAGCCCCTTCTGTCCCGCACTCCCAGTCTGGGCAGTGGCCTCCAGGCTTCCTCCTGTCCTCTCTCATCAAGAAATGAGCTTAGAATCATGGGCAAACAGGCCCTGGGGTGGGGAACCAGACCTCCAGGGCCAGCCCTTGTCTCCTGGCATGGTGAGGCCTGGTCCTGCAGACAGTTCTAGGACCCTGGGGTCTGGGCACTGCTCACCAAGGGGGGAGTAGGGGTTCCTGGGGGAGGTGGTTGCACGCAAGGCATGCTGGGCCCCCCTCGGCGGGTGGGTGGGGGGAACAAAGCTGGCATCGAGGCCTCAGCTAAAATTAGCTGCTTCCCTGCGCGGGAGCGAGCATGCCTGCCAGCCGCCCAGATCGCCGCTGCCTCGGCAGGCCATCTGTCGCCACGTTTTGCTCAGTCCCCCAGGGCCCCCATCTCCAGCCACCCTCAGGGGCTAGAGGGACTCTGCTCTGAGGCTGTCCCTGACCAGAGCTCTGGGCTCTGTGGCTGTCCTGCTGTGTGACCTTAGACTAGGCCTGTCCCTCTCTGGGCTCTTGATACAAAGCAGGCACGGGATACTGAGCGCCCAAATCCTCAGCTTTCCAAGCACCAGCTGTTGCAGGTGTGGGGGCTGGTGCGCAGGCTGTCCTGTCCCTTTCGCATTGTTACTGCTGGCGTGAAGGTGGGCCATGCGAGGTTTGGGGTGAAGGTGAGGGGGATGACGGACTCCTTTGGGATTCCTTGATCTCAGGGCAGTTTGTCTGCGCTACACCTCAATGTGCTCCCCACACGTACTTCTAAGCAATTTTAAAAGAAAACTCCAGGTGGGAAGTCAGGTGATGCAAGCTGTTCAGTGGACACTAATTTTACTCTGGTTTGGGCAAGTCTCTTGTCCTCTGTTGAGCTGTTTTTCCCTCTGTGCCTCAGAAGCTTCCTGCCCCTTGAGCACCTGCCCACTTCATGCCATATTCCCGGGAAGCTGCTGCAGGTGCCTCCCCGATCCTGGGTACAGAAGATGAGGCTCTTCGGAGGTACAGCAGAGAGGAGCCAGGGCTGGAGACCACTGTCCTCCCAGAACCTTCCCACTGTCCCAGCTTCTTTCTGACCCCGGCACTCTCCTGGTCATGGCTCCTTCCCCCTCCCCAAAGCCAAAGAGGCTGAGCTGCTGCCCCAAGGTCACCCAGCTTGGCCTGGGAGGAGCTCAGACTTGAACCCAGGCCCCTTGGCTCCTGGCCTCCCTCACACTCTGGCCAGCAGGCTGGGCCTGTTCCCCGGGTGAGTCATGCCCCTGGACTTTGGCCTCCTTGTCCCCAGCTCTGTGGCCTGGAGTTTGGAGAGGGGGCCTTTGTAAGGAAGAAGGGCAGCCCTCTGCGTGAGGGTCTCCAACCATGACCCCAGCCCCTCCTGTGGGAGTTAATTGTGTGGTGACCGCCGCAGCCCCGAAGCCCCCTACTCCCCGCTGATCCTTAAGCAGTCTGACAAAAACAGCCTTGGTGACAGCCTACCCTCTGCCACCCATTCTGCCCCGCCCCCTAGACACACAGCTATATTAAATTAGAAATAGAGTGGGGTGGGGGCTTGGGGAGGTGGCATTTCCAGGTTACACACGCGCCAGGGTGGCTTCCTCCCTCACAGTCCTCTCCCCTAGCCCGGGCTGCCCGCCGCTCAGTTACCCAGGCGAGAGGCCACAGCACCTCCCCGCTGGGTGTCCAGGGACCAAGGTCACACCCAGAGCCCTGTGAGCCTTCACCTCCTCCTGGGGCCACTGGTGTTTGTCACTGGGGCAGCGTGTGGCTGTGCCCAGCTCTGGCAGTGCCGGGGTGACATTCATGCCCTGTGAGCCGTGACGCCTCTGCAGGCAGAGGACAGCACCACCTAGGCCGTGGGGGAGGGGTGGGGTGGGCTGTCACCATCCAGAGTAGTCGGGGAGGTGATGTGTCATGGGAAAGGATCATGGTTGTGTCCCTGCCTCGTACTGTGGGGTACAGGCCCTGTCCACCCCCCTCCCATGGAAACGGAGGCTCCTCACGTGGAGGGGAGGGTGACGTGGAGGGGGTTGGGGTGGTCTACTGTGGTAGGGGCGTCGGATGTGACCATCTCACACCTTCAGGAAAGCGACAGGTTATAGCTGACTCCACACCTGTCTCTCAGACTGTTGTGTGTGTGAGAGGGATGTCACCATGTGCCCATCTCATGCTGTTGTGGGGAGTGACGTGTGATTATCTCATGCTGGTGGAAGTTGTCAGTAACTTGGGAGCTTGTCTCTCACTGCAATGAGACAACACGCGGCCTGGCGGTACGAGGCCGGCAGTTGGCAAGGCGTCCCCATGCAGACCTCAGGGCCCCAAGGACAAGCCAGAGGAAGTGCTTGATGCCCAGAGGATAGGACAGAGGTAGGGTGAGGGAGGTCCCAGTGCCGCATGACCTACCATCTGACCCAGGTGCCAACCCTTGGGACTCTTGCCCAGGAGGGAAGGGCCCGGTGTTTTCCACAGCATGGGAGGCGACCCCTGGGGGGCTGAGGCAGGTGTGTAACTGAGGAGATGGGGCAGCAGCCAGACTTTGCAAGGGGAGCTGTGTCCCCACAGGCCCGGGGACCCTATTCCCTGCCTCTTCTGCCCCTGAAACTGTTAAACTAATTAAGGCTGTGGAGCCGCAGGATTAATCGGGGCAGCTCGGCGCGGGCCAGGAGCTCAGGTAGTCGATTAGTGTGCCGCGGAGGATATTGGATTTCTGAACCGCAAGTCAGCACTATTCGGGCCTGTTATCTCCCAGGCTCGAGGGTCAGCAGGCGGGAGGCTCAGGAGGCTCAGCACTGGCTGCCCCCACCCGGCACAGGTCCATTCCTCTCCCGCACGGCGCTCACCCAGCCCTTCCCCGGCCCACCCCGTCTGCCTCACCATCTCACCCTTCTGCAGAACAGCCTGGGCCCTGGTGGTCCCTCTCTGTCCACTGCCCTTTCCGTTGGCAGAAGTGCCCCCGTGCCCCTCTCCTTTCCCCATCAGTCGTGTGGGCCTCAGCTTCCTCTACGCTCAGCCACACAGTCCCTCAGCCTCTCAGCGGGTCTCAGCCCAGCTCACCTCCCTCCCCTGCCCCTCTGTGAATGTGTACGCCCGTCCTGCACAGCTTGTCCCAGTCTCTCGTGTCCCTGAGTCTCTGGTTCTGTTCCTTCCGTGTCTGTATCTCTCTCCCTCTGGCTGTCTTTCTCTGGCTCGCTCACTCTCTCTCAGTCTCTCTCTGTCTCTGTTTCTCTCTCTCTCTCTCTCTCTCTCTCTCTCTCTCTCTCTCTCTCTCTAGTGCGCTCTCTCTCTTGTGTGGTCTCGGCTGGTGTCTGCAACCAGAACAAATCTCCCCCAGCCAACACCCCCTGAGCAAGGAGGCCAGAGCAGCTAATGGGAAACATGTGATTCTGCCTTGCGCCTGGAGCACCGTGAAGGGAGCCTTAGTCCCAGCCCAGCCCTGCTCCCCCTGCCGCATTCCCCCCACCACACTGCCCGATGCCGCCCCCAGTCTTGAGTGGGCACAGTTGCAAATTCCCTAGTCATTTACATGGGGGAAGGCTGACATTTATCAGGTGGGGAGTATCAGGTTGTGCAGGGCTAGGGATGGCTCTGTTCCTTGGGTCTCCGCAGCCCAGGGCGAGGCAGACCCCATGCAGACTCCCCCCACCCCCCCACCATATGTAGGAGAACAGGGCCAAGATGAGCTGAGCTGTGGGGGCCCGGATGGGGGGCAGCCGTCCACCCCCACTGGAGGGCTCTGGGGCCACCCAGATTTCCATCTTTTCCGCCTTCCTGGGCCTCTGGGGAGCTGCAGAGGTGGGGGCTCCCTGAGGGCTTGGGAGCTGCTGGGCTGCATTTCTGTGCCCACCCAACCACAGGGAAGGGGGGACAGATCAGAGGGGGAGGCTCTGGCAGGTTGGAATTCTCTTCTCTGCCTGTGGATAAATTGTCCCTAATCCAGGCTTGGGGAGTTGTCTGGCTCCTACAGAGAGAGAGAGAGAGAGAGAAAGCAGGAGATGGGGAGGGTGAGAGGGAGGAGGCACGCAGGCACATACAAACAGTGACACAGACACACACACACTGCCTCACAAAGGGTCTCTCCCATGTGGGCATGCACACGAGTTACACAAAGGTACCACACAAGCACTGAGGCAGGCACTACCTCTGACAGGCACACCGTGGCACACTCACACGTGTTGACACTGAAACACAGCTATCTGGCATAGTCACAGTGACAGAGCACAGGGACCCAGCACCACACACACAGACACAGCAGTGCACAGACACAGTCCTGAGGCCATGCGAATCCACACGTGCATGGACACCCACAGGCACAACCTGACCCATGGTGACGCAACGTACAGGAACACTGTGACCAGCCGCGCCATCACACTGTGACCCTGAAAACACAGAGAAAGGCAGAGGTAGGAGGGAGGCGACGCTGATCTGCAGTGACACCAGTGCCCGCAGTCACAGACCTCAAGATTGGAAACCTGCAGGGACAGCAGAGGGTGAGCCACACGTCTGTCCCCGTCGTTGTCCCACCCCCGCCAAACACACAGGAGAGCTCAGAGGCAGCAGGAGCCACTCACTCCTGACAGTGAGATGGAGGAGTCCAGGCACAGCATGTACACACACATTCACGCTCACTGCTGGCCACAGCTGGGCACACCTGTCACACGCAGGCACAGGCACTTCAGGCGTTCGGGGGTGTCCACACAGAATAGAAATTCAGATCATGCGCATATCCACATGTATAACTGAAGACACTGACCCCAGCCACGCACACACAGCTAATATGTTGACCATAACTGAACAAACACACCATCCCATACATGTAACCTCTTCAGCACATAGGTCCTCCTACAGAAATACAGAGGAGCATACAGGCAGGCTCAGTAAATTCAGAAACCCATGGACAGGTGACACATTCACACTTAGGCTCATTGATACAAGCAGGATCTCACACGCACAATCTCAGGCAACCAGGACCTAAGCAGTCCTGGAGTCCTGGTTCCCAGACCCTCCCGGGCTCCAGTACAGACCTTGAGGCAGACAGTTGGGCACGAAGCAGGATTGGGGTTGAGACCGTGGTAATAAAAGAAGAAGCATAACCAGTTGCTGATGGAGCCTGGGAAACGCGCGCTGCAGACGCACCTTCATGGAAATTGTGCTGCTGTCCCTGAGCCGTGGTGCCCACCTGCATTGCAGACAAGCTCAGTATATGTAGCTTGCCTAGTGTTCCTCTCCTGGGTGGGATCCTCCTCTCCCCATTTTAGAGATGAGGAAACACCCAGAGAGGTTACTGGCGTGAGGACTTGAACCAAGGACCATCTGACTCCTCAAGGCCAAGTTCCTTCCTCCGTGGTGTGTGTGCGTGTGTACTTGTGTGAGCACCTAAACACACAGAAGCATGTCTGTCCAGCGGGAGTCTGGGCTTTGAGAGACAGACTCAGAGCTCCCTGATGGGATGAGGCTGGAGTTCGATCTGGCCCGGTCCCCCTGCACCCTGCTCTCCAGCTCCATGCTTATATTAGGTGTGCTGTGTTTGCCTCCACAGATGGGAGCTTGCCTGACTGTCTACCCATCAGCCTGGACCCCACAGCCTGCCCAGCCGAGTGTGTGCAGAGGGTCCCAGGGGAGAGGCGCTGCTCAGGCCTCTGCACAGACCACCCTGGAAACACGGACAGAGTCAGGCCTTTGCTGCTGAGCCTGGTCTGTCTGCAGAGTCTGCTCAGGTAACTGTGTGAGGAAGCCAAGCCTGTGCCACTTCCAGTCCAGTAGTGGTGTTAACCCAATTTACTCAAAATCCTCAATCTCCAGAAAGAGGAACCAAGGTTCGTGGATATATAGTGAGTGCCCCCTAGTCGTGCCTCCCAACCTGAGGACTCTTGAGAGAACTGGGAGGAGAAACGGCTTGTAACAGTGACCAGGTCAGAGGGCAGAGGTGGCAACAAGAGTGCCCGATGTGTGCAGCCGACCTATCAGGGCATCTCTACCGGAGTCTGTGGAAGCAGAGAGCTCGGAGGCCAAGGGGAGGGGCTGGGCAGTGCAGGTTTACTAGGGTACCCTCAGAGGACACGGAGGTGGGGGCAGTGGAAGGACCTGCCTCCCCACTCCTGGCCCAGGGTAGCGGACTTGGGCACTGCCCTGCCTAGAGAGGCAACTCCCTGAACTGACTCCCGAAGCCTGAGGCTCCAGGAAGCTTCTAGGGCCCTGCCTGCTGCCTGGGACCCCACCCACCTTCCAGAAGAGCATTCCTGGGGCCTGAGATCTGGGGGTGGGGCCTCCTGGGATTGGAGGGTGGGTAGGTAGGCTGTGGGAGGATTCAAAACTGTGTGTACCCAATTGTAAATTTATTGGCACTAGGGCCTGCGTACAAGCAGGTGCGTGCAAAATGCTCTGTGCTTAGGTGCACAGGTTTGTACACACCAGAGTTATGTAAATGAACTAGGCTGGGGGAACGTTCAAGGGCTTTGTATGGGTACACTGGAATGACAAGTGTGCAGGCTGGGTACTGGGCAGGTGTGGGCATACCGCAGTTTTGTGTGCCACACAGTGTGTGTGGAAGATGTGCCAGGTGCTAGGATGTGCACCAGAGAGACACGCAGACAAGACCTGCACATTCTAGGGTGGTGTGGTGTGGTGTGTGCTCCGGGTTCTGGGTGCACAGCCCAGTGGTGTGTGCATGAGGTTCCATTTGTTCTTTGGAGGTGGGCCGGGCAAGCCTTAGCTGAGCTGGGCTCAGCAGTGCCCAGCCTTGTGGCCAAATCGCTGAAGTCACTTCCTTTCCAGCAGCCACTTTGAGGAGGAGGAGTTGTTCAGACCTGGGCGGGAGGGGCAGGGCCCGAGGAGGCGCTCTCTGGGGAGGGAGGTGGGCGGGGGTGAGAAGTGGGGGGAGGGCCTTGTGGGGCAGGAGGAGAGTGTCCTCCGGGAGACCGAAGGAAAGACAAGGACAGGAGTCTGGAAGGGCCAAGGGCAGAAGGGGATGGGGGCGGAGCGGGGCGGGAAGCACAGTCCCTGGGTGACCTCGGAGGGAGGAAGGGAGGGCCGCCGGCCGGGTGAACCTCGGGTCCAGCGAGAGCTGGCAGTGGCGCCTACACACCTGGCATCCAGGGCAGGGGGCTGGCAGGGGGCGGTTCAGGGGCAGACCTGCTTGCCAGGTGCTTCATTCTGGACAGGAAGGGGGTGGGCGAGGACTGCACAAAGGAGCTCTGTGTGGCTGGGGATAGGGCAGGGTGGGGTGTACCGTGCTGTGGGGGGGCCCAATGGCCCTGGTGGGGCGGGGCGGGGCCAGCTCCCCTTGGGGGCATCAGTGGCTCTGAGGGGACACCTAGTGGCGAGGGAAGGTAGTGCATCTGTATGGCTGAGATGGGAGGTGGTGACTGGAAGCCAGTAGGCGGTGAGGTTAGAAGTTAACAGAACTGGTAGTTGTGACTAGGACATTTGGGGGAGGCAGGCTGGGAGGGTGTCAAGTCTCTGACCATCGAAGCACTTTGGTGTAGAGGACCCAGTAGAGCTAAATTCAGACTCCAAAAAAATTTGAATGACTTGGCTGTTTGTCCTTAAGGATGTGTGATTTAACCTTACATTTAAATACCAAATAAGTGACAGGTAGCATTATTTCCATCGTTGCTACTTTTGCTAAGATTCTGGGCTGGGATCAGGTAGGAGATCTTCAGATCGAGTGAGAGGTAGGGGCTGAAGACCAGGAGCCCAGGAGGGGTGATGCTTAGTCCCTGAGGGCTCTTCCTGGGAGGAGGTGGGGAAAGCTTGAGGGAAGCAGAGCCTTCCCCTGCAGGGAGGACATCCCTGGGTCTTCAACCCTGCTGGGAGGAAAATGGGAGGGAGAGTGCGTGCAGGCTGAAGAGAGGGTCATGAGGCCGGAAGTGAGCGCTAGGGCTGGCAGCCTGGCTCCCCTGGGGAGGCTGAGGGTGGGGGAGGGGAGGACTGGGGAAGAGGTGGGATGGTCACAGCCACAGCGGGGAGGGTGGGGCTGGGGACTCAAGGATGTGGGCTGGTGCTTCCCGGCACTGTGTGCAGCAGGTTGGGGGCCCCGGCCCCCCCCCAGCCACTGGTGTCCCTGTGGGCAAGCACAGACACACTGACCCAGAAGCAGGCAGGCGGACAGAAGGACCCTTTCGACTTTGTTCATAAACTGGGGTAGGTGGTACCCTTGGGAGGGAGCCAAGAGCATGACCGCCTGCCGGGTGTGGTGGGGAGGGGAGCCAGCTGCTTCCCTCAGATCCCAAAGGCTGTGGACAAGAGCATTGGACAGTCAGGAGGACGTGGCCAAAGGTCTTCACGGGTGGGTGGAACAGAAGCAACCACTGGAGAGGAGGCTTGTCTCTTCTGCCAAGATCACACCCTCAGGCCCCAAGTGGGAGGTCTGCAGAACTGAGAGGCTCAGTGAGCCCCGCCTGCAGTAAGGGAGGGGTGGCAGCTTCTGGAAAGTATCTCAAAGAGGGCATCAGGAGCCGTGGCTCAACCGTACTGTTAGGAATTGGGGATGCCAGAGCCAGAGCCCCTTCCCTCCTATGTGAGGGTGTTACCCATGATTCAAGAGCCGCGGTACTCCAAGTTCTAGGAGCATGGAGAGCTTGACCTGGGAGGGGCCGGGCCCACCGCCAGGCAGGAGAGAGAGCAGAGTCCTGAGTGAGCCAGGAGGTCAGACAACGAGGAGCAGCTGAAGCCTGGACCCTGCAGAGAGGGAAGGGCTGTAGCCAGAGCGATGGTCCACCTTGACGAGCGAGCGACAAAGGGGCCTTCGTAGGCCATTGTGTGGCTTTGGGCAGTCCCCCCTTCCATCTCCATTTCCTCATCTGTGAAATCGGAGGCTATGAAATGGCACTAGAATAGTGTATCCACTGAGGTAACTGATTAAAAATACAGATTCTCGCCGACCCTCACATGTGTGAGTCAGACTCCCCTGGACTAGGGCCTGGGTATCTGGAATGTTCGCTTTTCCCCAGGCCCAGGGTTTGGAAGCCAATGGCTTAGATAATTTTAAGGTTCTTCCCAGCCTTAAATGAGACCACAGCTCCACAAGGAACATTTCCAACAGTGGCCAAAGGAGAGTTGTAGGAGCTGGCAGTGGAAGGAGGCTTTGGCCTAACGGGCAGAATTAGAAAGCCTACCTTTGAGCAGCAGTATGACTTGAAGCAAGTTTCACAGTGGCTCTGGGTCTGCTTCCTGTGTCACATGAGGATAATAAACCACGTGTGGCTCCTAGTTGCTGTGAAGATTCGGTGTGCCATATATGTGAAGGTACCGTGTAAATAGCAAATCACTGCCCCCCACAGGAGAGTAAAGAGTGTCCCTTCCCATGCCAGACTATCCCCAAGTCAGCTCAGCAGTCTTCTGCTGGGGTGACAGTACGGGGCATGTGGCAGCCAGTGAGAGTCTGCGTGTGTCTTTAAAGGGTGGGCCCTGGGATCCAACACTAGATCAGAGACAAACCTTAGGCAGTAATCGGAATCAGTGGGGTGGGTTTGTTTTTGTTTCTGTTCCATACTGAGGATTGAACCCAGGAGCGCTCCACCACTGAGATACACTCTTTTAGCCCTTTTTTAAAATTTTGAGACATGGTCTCAATAAGTTGCCTGGACTGGCCTTAGACTTGTGAACCTTCTGCCTGAACTTTAGAGTGTAGCTGGACTGATAGGTGTGTACCACCACACCCAGCCCGTGCCACTCTTTTAAAACTCTTCCAGGGCCAGGGATTTAGTGGCACCTCACTTACCTCAAAAGCACAAGGTTCTGGGTTTGATCACCCACACTGGGGAGGGCAACTCTACCAGGGCCCCCCAGGATATAGCTCAGTGACATTACACCTACCTGGCTAGCTCAAGGTTCTGAGTTTAATCCCCAGCAACCTGAAAAATAAATAAATTAAAAATAAAATAAAACTCTTCTAGTAACTGGGACTCTTTGAGCTTCCTGAGATCTTCCTGGGGATCAGCTCAGACCTGAGTCCCCACGTTCCCTGGAGAGGCAGGCGTGGATCTAAATCCCAGCTCTGCCCTGACCAGCTCAGAGAGTCAGTTGGTAAATATTTATGTAGCATCCACAGCCCAGGCCCTGGGGTCAGAGGATACAGAGGTAAACAAGGCAGATGTGATCCCTGCCCCTGAAGAGCCCCTATTCAGGAGGCACACCAAACAGGCGGTCATACAAGTAATTGATTACATTTGTAATAAATACTATGAAGGTGAAAGAGATAAGATTCTGAAAGTACATAGCACAGGCTGGACCAGACAGAGCTCGATAGGGCACCAAGAAGTGTCTTTCTGCCTATCTTTCTTTTCTCTTTTCTGGTACTTGTCATAGAATACAAAACCTTTGCACAGAATGGTATTCCCTGCCCTTTTTACTTTTTATTTTGAGGCAGAATCTGAGTAAGTCACTAAATGGATCAGGCTGGGCTCAAACCTGTGTTCTTCCTGCCTCAGCCTCCCAGAGTGCTGGCATTACAGGTGTGCAGTGTCAGTGCAGAGAGCTTTCTGATGGGAAATTGGAAGGAAGGAAGGAATGTCAGTCCTTCCCACATTCTTGTCTCTGTCCTTTCCTCAGCATCCTCCTTGGGTCACTTTTGGGTGTGGAGAATATGAAAGAGCCTCATGGGAAAAGGCTGGACTGATCATTCTGTGTGGTTTATTCATTCGTCTGTCCACCCAGCAAACATCCCTGGAAGCCTTGGGCCACAGGCAGGGAATGGGACAGATGTATGTGCTTGTCTTCATAGTGCTGAACACCGCCAGTGGATGGATGCTAGAAAAATGGGAAGGATAATTATATTGATCTCAGGTTTGTAGGGGATTAGATAAGATAATCTATATAAAGTACTTGACCCCCTGTTGGTAACAGAATGTATCCCCAAAGTATGAGCTTGACTGTTGACTCCCCATTGATCCCTAGACCTCTGATCTCAGGCACTCTTCACTTTCTTTACTCTTAACCCACAAATATATATGTACGTATATAACCACTTAGGATTATCTGATCAATGTCTGTCTATATGTAGTCCTTGTGCAAAGTAAGGCCTCCATGAATGAATATCATTTCATCTCTGAGCCTCTGTCTCTTCATCTGCGAAATGGGGTTATTAACAGCCCCTACCTCACAGGGTTGGTGTGAAGAATTAAATGAAGCAATGCCTGGACCCCTTCCAGCCTGTTGCCCGGTGCGCAGTAGGTGCTCACTAAACCTGAGCTGCGATGGTCCTTTCCAGGCGCTGTCCACGCCCTGAGGCCTGGGCTCAGGCCGAAGTTGCTCTGCAGCGCCCCCAGCTGACAGCCAGCGATTGGCAGAGCCCCCAGTCACGGGGGCCCTCTCTCTCCCAGGTCAGCCGGGTGTGCACACTGGAGGGAGCCCTGGGGGAGCTGGGGGGCACCTGGAGGTGGGCCGGGGTTGCGTGGCCACCCCGTCACCTGGGAAATTCAGATCTCCTGTTGACTATCTTGTTGCCCACAGAGATCTCCAGTGTGACAGCCCAGGCGGCAGAGCCGAGGGTGAGTGGCCAGGGTTTTTCCGGAGCCCCGGGGACGGGGACAAGAAGAAGGGCAGCCGTATCTGATAGGACTTTCTGGCCGTCTCCTAACCTTGTTCTGGAGAGGTCCCCGCACCTGCTGATGGTCTCCCTTCTCCAAGGCAGGGGTGCTCTTCTCCCTGAGCCCATAGACAGGGTGTCTGTGCGTACATGGGACTGGGGCCTGCGAGCAGTTCACTGTATACAGGGTATGTGGGGGAAGGCTGAGGACCCCCAAGGGAACTAGGCTTGGGGCCAAGGCTGGAGTTGGGTGAGGGGGATGAGATCTTGGGGAGGGGCCTGGGGCTCACTGGGATTGGGAAAGCTGATGAGGACTCTGCCTGTCCCGCCAAGCAGGTCCTGGTCCCGGCTTCTCGCACCCTCATGTCAGCCCCGGCCCCGCCCGGCGGCCCGCGGAGGACAAGGTCAG
Organism: Thryonomys swinderianus; assembly: GCA_004025085.1. Lineage (NCBI taxonomy): Eukaryota > Metazoa > Chordata > Mammalia > Rodentia > Thryonomyidae > Thryonomys > Thryonomys swinderianus. The sequence goes on from PVIC010013383.1 coordinate 25,924, forward strand.
GATGCGTGTGAAGCCCCAGGGCCTGGTGGTGACTTCCAGTGCCGTGTGCAGCTCTCCTGACTACCTCCGGGAGCCCAAGTACTACCCCGGCGGCCCCCCCGCCCCCCGGCCCCTGCTTCCTACCCGGCCCCCTGCCAGCCCACCTGACAAGGCCTTCTCCACTCACACCTTCTCCGAGAACCCACGCCCACCCCCACGCCGGGACCCCAGCACCCGCCGCCCGCCAGTCCTTCCCAAGGGGGACGACCCCCTGCCCCCAAGGGCTGCCCGGCCCGTCTCCCAGGCCCGCTGCCCCATACCAGCCGGAGACGGCAGCAGTTCCCGCCGCCGCTGGGACAACGGGCGGGTGAACCTGCGTCCAGTGGTGCAGCTGATTGACATCATGAAGGACCTGACGCGCCTCTCCCAGGACCTGCAGCACAGCGGGGTGCATCTGGACTGCGGCGGGCTGCGGCTGAGCCGGCCCCCGGCCCCACCGCCCGGCGACCTGCAGTACAGCTTCTTCTCCTCACCCAGCCTGGCTAACAGCATTCGCAGCCCCGAGGAGCGTGCCACCCCTCACGCCAAGTCAGAGAGGCCCAGCCACCCCCTCTACGAGCCCGAGCCTGAGCCGAGGGACAGTCCCCAGCCTGGCCAAGGCCACAGTCCTGGAGCCACGGCCGCAGCCACCGGCTTGCCCCCGGAGCCTGAGCCGGATGGCCCTGATTACTCCGAACTCGCGGAAGCTGACATCCTCAGCGAGCTAGCCTCCCTGACTTGCCCTGAGGCCCAGCTGCTCGAGGCCCAGGCCCTCGAGCCACCATCACCTGAGCCCGAGCCTCAGCTCCTGGACCCCCAGCCCCGCTTCCTGGACCCGCAGGCACTAGAGCCACTCGGGGAAGCTTTGGAGTTGCCTCCCCTGCAGCCTCTTGCTGACCCTCTGGGGCTGCCAGGCCTGGCCTTGCAGGCCCTGGATACCTTGCCTGACTCCCTGGAGTCTCAGCTGCTTGACCCCCAGGCACTTGACCCTCTGCCCAAGTTGCTGGATGTCCCAGGTCGCCGTCTGGAGCCCCAGCAGCCCCTGGGCCACTGTCCGTTGGCCGAGCCCTTGCGCTTGGACTTGTGCTCACCCCATGGTCCCCCTGGGCCTGAGGGCCACCCCAAGTATGCCTTGCGGCGCACTGATAGGCCAAAGATCCTGTGTCGCCGGCGGAAAGCTGGTCGGGGGCGTAAAGCAGACGCTGGACCCGAGGGCCGCCTGCTACCCCTGCCTATGCCCACAGGGCTGGCAGCTGTCCTGGCTGAGCCCCCAGCACCACCACCTCCACCACCACCTGCCCTGCCAGGCCCCGGCCCGGTGCCAGAACTAGAACCGGAGTCTTCCCAGACTCCAGTAGTGCCTGCCCGCAAAGGCAAGTGCCGGGGTGTGAGGCGCATGGTGGTGAAGATGGCCAAGATCCCTGTATCACTGGGGCGGCGGAATAAGACGACGTACAAAGTGTCATCTTTGAGCAGCAGCCTGAGCGTGGAGGGCAAGGAGTTAGGCCTGCGAGTGTCAACAGAGCCCACCCCACTACTGAAGATGAAAAACAACGGGCGAAATGTGGTGGTGGTCTTTCCACCGGGTGAGATGCCAATTATTCTGAAGCGTAAGCGCGGTCGCCCTCCTAAGAACCTACTGCTGGGTCCTGGCAAGCCCAAGGAGCCAACAGTGGTGGCAGCTGAGGCAACTACCATGGCAGCAGCCACCATGGCCATCCCAGAGGTGAAAAAACGACGGCGGAGGAAGCAGAAGCTGGCATCTCCCCAGCCATCCTATGCAGCAGATGCCAATGACAGTAAGGCTGAGTACTCAGACGTCCTCGCCAAACTGGCTTTTCTGAACCGCCAGAGCCAGTGTGCCGGGCGGTGCTCCCCACCCCGCTGCTGGACACCCAGCGAGCCTGAGTCTGTGCACCAGGCTCCTGACACCCAGAGCATCTCCCACTTCCTGCATCGTGTGCAGGGCTTCCGGCGGCGTGGGGGCAAGGCAGGTGGCTTTGGTGGCCGGGGTGGGGGCCATGCAGCCAAGGCAGCCAGATGCTCCTTCAGTGACTTCTTTGAGGGCATCGGCAAGAAAAAAAAGGTGGTGACAGTGACAGCTGCTGGGGTCGGAGGTCCCGGCCTCACTGAGTTGGGGCACCCCCGCAAACGGGGCCGGGGAGAGGTGGATGCCTTGACCGGGAAGCCCAAGCGGAAGAGGCGGTCCCGGAAAAATGGGACTCTGTTTCCAGAGCAGGTGCCCAGTGGCCCAGGGTTTGGGGAGGCTGGTGCTGAGTGGCCCGGGGACAAGGGTGGTGGCTGGGCCCCTCACCATGGACACCCAGGCGGGCAAGCTGGCCGAAACTGTGGTTTCCAGGGGACCGAGGCCCGGGCTTTTGCCTCTACTGGGCTGGAGAGTGGGGCCTCTGGCCGCGGCAGCTACTACAGCACAGGCACGCCCTCGGGCCAGACCGAACTCAGCCAGGAACGCCAAAACCTCTTCACTGGCTACTTTCGCTCGCTGCTTGATTCGGATGACTCCTCCGACCTCTTGGACTTTGCCCTCTCAGCCTCTCGCCCAGAGTCCCGGAAGGCATCAGGCTCCTACACAGGGCCACCCACCAGCGCCCTGCCCGCACAGCGAGGCCTGGCTACCTTCCCCAGCCGGGGAGCCAAAGCCAGCCCAGTGGCAGTGGGCAGCAGTGGTGGGGGGGCGGACCCTTCCTTCCAGCCTGTGCTGCCCACTCGCCAGACCTTCCCACCAGGACGGGCAGCGAGCTACGGGATAACCCCAGCCACTTCAGACTGCCGGGCGGCCGAAACCTTCCCAAAGCTGGCTCCCCCACCTTCAGCTGTGGCCCGCTCTCCGACTACCCACCCACCCACCAACACTTACCCACCCCAGTACGGCGGGTATGGGGCTGGACAAAGTGTGTTTGCCCCAGCAAAGCCCTTTACGGGCCAGGACTGTGCTAATAGCAAGGACTGTAGCTTCGCCTATGGCAGTGGCAACAGCCTTCCTGCCTCACCCAGTAGCGCCCACAGTGCTGGCTATGCCCCACCGCCTACTGGAGGTCCCTGCTTGCCACCCAGCAAGGCCTCCTTCTTCAACAGCTCTGAAGGGGCCCCTTTCTCTGGTTCAGCTCCCACACCTCTGCGCTGTGACAGCCGGGCCAGCACTGTCTCGCCTGGTGGCTACATGGTACCCAAGGGCACCACAGCTTCTGCCACCTCCGCAGCCTCTGCCGCTTCCTCCTCTTCCTCCTCCTTTCAGCCCTCGCCTGAGAACTGTCGGCAGTTTGCGGGGGCTTCTCAGTGGCCTTTCCGGCAGGGCTACGGAGGCCTGGACTGGGCCTCAGAGGCCTTTAGTCAGCTCTACAACCCTAGTTTTGACTGCCACGTCAGCGAGCCCAATGTGATCCTGGACATCTCCAACTACACGCCACAGAAGGTGAAGCAGCAGACAGCCGTGTCCGAGACCTTCTCTGAGTCGTCCTCCGACAGCACCCAGTTCAATCAGCCAGTCGGCGGTAGCGGTTTTCGTCGTGCGAACAGCGAGGCCTCGAGCAGTGAGGGCCAGTCAAGCCTGTCCAGCTTAGAGAAACTGATGATGGACTGGAATGAGGCGTCATCCGCTCCCGGCTACAACTGGAACCAGAGTGTCCTCTTCCAGAGCAGTTCCAAGCCTGGCCGTGGACGGCGGAAGAAGGTGGACCTGTTTGAGGCCTCACATCTGGGCTTTTCAACATCTGCCTCAGCCGCTGCCTCAGGCTACCCATCTAAACGGAGCACCGGGCCCCGGCAGCCGCGGGGTGGTCGGGGAGGTGGGGCCTGCTCAGCCAAGAAGGAGCGAGGTGGTGCAGCAGCCAAAGCCAAGTTCATCCCCAAGCCACAGCCAGTCAACCCGCTGTTCCAGGACAGCCCAGACCTTGGCCTGGACTACTACAGTGGGGACAGCAGCATGTCACCACTGCCGTCCCAGTCAAGGGCCTTCAGCGTGGGAGAACGAGACCCCTGTGACTTTATGGGACCCTACTCCATGAACCCATCCACGCCTTCTGATGGCACCTTCGGCCAAGGCTTCCACTGCGACTCGCCCAGCCTGGGTGCCCCCGACCTTGATGGCAAGCATTTCCCACCACTGGCCCACCCGCCCACGGTGTTTGATGCTGGCCTGCAGAAGGCGTATTCACCCACCTGCTCACCCACGCTCGGCTTCAAGGAAGAGCTGCGGCCACCGCCCACAAAGCTAGCTGCCTGTGAGCCCCTCAAGCATGGGCTGCAGGGGGCCAGCCTGGGCCACTCGGCTGCAGCCCAGGCCCACCTGAGCTGCCGGGACCTGCCGCTGGGCCAGCCCCACTATGATTCCCCCAGTTGCAAGGGCACGGCCTATTGGTACCCACCAGGCTCGGCTGCCCGTAGCCCACCGTATGAAGGCAAGGTGGGCACAGGGCTGCTGGCTGACTTCCTGGGCAGGACGGAGGCTGCGTGCCTCAGCGCCCCACACCTGGCCAGCCCACCGGCCACGCCCAAGGCCGACAAGGAGCCACTAGAGATGGCCCGGCCGCCCGGTCCACCCCGTGGCCCTACTGCAGCCACTGCTGGCTATGGCTGCCCACTCCTTAGTGACTTGACCCTGTCCCCCGTGCCGAGGGACTCGCTGCTGCCCCTGCAGGACACCGCCTACAGGTATCCAGGCTTTATGCCGCAGGCGCATCCTGGCCTGGGTGGGGGCCCCAAGAGTGGCTTCCTGGGGCCCATGGCGGAACCTCACCCTGAGGACACATTCACCGTCACCTCCCTGTAGTGCCAACTGAAGTGCCGACTGGACCGCGAGGTTTTGTTCCTGGGTGAGTGTGAGCATGTGGGTGCCGTGGGTAGAGGCTCGGGTGGTGGGGAAGAAGAGGACGTCAAAGCTCAGGCCGAGGCGAGAGTTCTGGAGATGAGTGGGAGACACGGAGGACTTGAGGACAGGACAGGAACTGGTAGCACGGAGGAGAGATGTAGGGTGGGAAGTTGTAGACCGTCCTGAGGGAGGAGACGGGGTCCTTGAATGGGGAGCTCAGCAGTTCAGGGGACCCTGAGAATTGGAGCAGCTGAAGAATCAGGCTGAATAGAGGCATCTAGTTTGGTTCATCAAGAGTTCGTTGTTTCTCCTGTTTGGGCCGGGCCTGCGGCGGGAGGTACCCCCTGAGCTCTTAGGAGCGAGCTGGCCCTCACTCTGTAAGACAAGTGAGAGAAGAAGCAGGTCAGACAGTCAGGCACCCCGGGCAAGTCTGGCGTCCAGCCCTACTGGGCATCCTCACATCTCCGGGAGCTTTGCTGGCTCCATGACACCCTGGAGGCCAGAGTGTGGCCGGGATGTATTGGTCACACCCTTCACCTGGGGCTTTACAGAATGGTCCAGATGTTCCTCTCCTGGGCTCTCCCGAGTACCCACAAATCCCTTTCCAGCATCTTTGGCCTGAGGTTCAGTGTGGTCAGGGACATGTGAGGTAGGGAGATGGGACATATGAGATCTAGGAAATGGGCACAGTGATCCCACCTGCAAGCAATGGGTCTGTCCCCAGGTAGGATGTTTTGGCCCTAAGAAGTAAATCCCTTTCCTCAAGCCAGGAGCTTTTTTTTTCTGAGTTCAGTTAAATATTGCAAAATATTTAGATACTGTTTTTATAAGGCACAGTGACTTCATTAATTAGAATCGATTTCAGTATTGTTAAGATTTGGTATTTTAAAACAACAAAAATGAGGGCGGGGATTTAGCTCAGTGGTTTCAGCATCTGCCTTGCAAGCACAAGGTCCCTCGTTCGGTCACCAGTAACCACACACCACAGTGCTGGTCGTGGTGGCTCATGCCTGTGATCCCAGCACCCGGGAGCAGAGGCAGGAGCATTGCTGAGTTCCAGGCTTGCCTGGGATACATAGTGAGCTCAGGGCCAGCCTGAACTACAAAGTGAGACCCTGTCTCAAAAAACTAAAAAACAGGGCCGGAGGGTTAGCTCAGTGGTTCCGGCGCCTGCCTTGCAAGCGCAAGGACCTGAGTTCGATCCCCGGTAACCACATATAATGCTGGGCGTGGTGGCTCACGCCTGTAATCCCAGCACTCGGGAGGCAGGGACAGGAGGATTGCTGAGTTTGGGGCGGCTTGCCTGGGCACCATAGTGAGCTCAGGGCCAGCCTGAACTACAAAGCGAGACCCTGTCTCCAAAAAAAGCAAAAAAAACTAAAAAACAATGAAAAATGCTCAGTGGTAGAGTGCCCCTAGGTTCAATCCCCTGTACAGTTGGGGAGAGGGACTGGGCGTGGTGATATGTGCCTGTAATACCAAGACTGGGAGACTGAGGCAAGAGGATTACAAGTTCACCCGCAGCCTAGGGAACTTAGTGACTTAGCAAGACCCTGTTTTGAAGTAAAAAATAATTATAATAATAAGGGATGGGAGCTGGGAATATAGCTCAGCCCAAAGGCAAAGGCAATGGGTTCAATCCCTACTACAAGGGAAGAAAAGACAGAATGCCCCAAAATGATGGAGGGGAACAGGATTATAGGAACTATTTTTATGAAGCACAGCCTCTTCCAGAATACAGCCACAGCTGATCCTACCTTTGGGCAACAAATGTGTCACAAAATTGGCCCAGATGTTATGCTTGGCAGTGGGGTGGGTTTGGGCGCCCACGTGAGGGACCCTCACTTTCCACCTCTGCCGCCCCGAGTCCTCCTGTGGGGCCATTCATAGTCAGGGAGACTCTAGGTCCTAAAGTGATGTCTGTGGAAATTTATTATCCCCTCTGTGGAGGTGCCAATGTGAGAGCCAGGCAGCCTGCAGGAAGACCAGTCCTCAATTGGCTACCAACTTGGTACATGCCCTTGACCAAACTTTACCCCTCTCTGGCCTCTGTTTCCCCATCTGTTCAAGGAAATCGACTTCAATAATCTCTTAGGCTCTTTAGCTCTCTGCATGGCAGAAACAGTGGACCAAACTTTTTTTTTTTTTTTTTGGCAGCATATTTTCCTTCCTAATGAAGCCAGGCCAAGATTAAAATGGCCTTCCATTCCCCACACATCTCACTGCAAGCAGCAATGAGCCACAGATATGAAGCAAGCCAGGGAGAAGCTGCTTAGGGTTTAAATGTCAAACTCTTGATCCTTCTCACTGGAGGGGAGATGTCTCTGGATAATCCAGAAATGTGAAATAATCCAAAAACGGTTTCTCCCAACCTCTGGTTGGGGAAATGAAGGGCTGTGGGGGCTGGGTGTTTGGGCAGGTCACAGCTCAGTGAAACACATAATGGAACCACCCAGTGAGGCTGAACGCAGGAGGAACTGGGATGCCATCCAACCCCACACTCTGGCCCTGCTCCCCACCCAGGGCTGGGAGTTAACAGCACTGTCCTCCAGCCGATGCGTGCGGTTGTTCCAGAGGCATCTGTGCAGCAGTCCCCCTGTGCCAGGTATTGCAGCACCATTTGGTCCTCAGGGGGCTTCCGCTTTAGAGAAGGACAGTGAACAGAATGACACCGAGAATTTGACCGTTAGAACTGAGAGGGGGATGTTGTGGAAGAAACCAAGCCAGGAGACTGAGAGCCTGCAGGGGGCTGACGGGACCTTGAAGCTGCTGCCCGAAGGATGAAGGGACTAGGCAGCTAGACAGGGAGGAGCCTCTGCTCTGGGAACAGCAGTGTGTACAGCCTTGAGGCAGGAAGCAGCTCTGAGGAACTGACGGGAAAGCGGTAAAGCTAAATGAGGAAGCAGGGCAGGTGAGGCCAGCTCGAGCAAACAACTGGGGGGGCTGGACTGTTCCAAGACGGATGGGGGCTCCCGGAGTGGCCTTCTCAGCTGGAGTGCTGGGGCCACAGACACTGAAGCTGGAGTCTGCCTGCCATGTCCACACAAGCGATGGCGGTAGCTTGGGACGAGGTCTTCCTCCTTTCTCTAAAGTGGCACACAAGCTCCTCCACACAGGGCAGCCCTCCAGTGCCGGTTAATATCATGGTAGGAGTGATAAAGGTTGAGGGCCCAGGGAGGGGAGCGGCGGGGAAGGAGAATTTAATCGAGGCAGTCATGTTGTCAACAGAGGCTTAAGCAGAGAAGACAATGACGTGCTCAGTCACCATCGGGCAGTGAGCAGCTCTGATGCTGGGGGAGGCCCTGGAGAAGCAGTAATTCTGCTCAGCCCCCCATCTTAGCTCTTCGTGCTCCTTCAGGGCCGAGCACCGGGGAGGCGAAGCAGATAGGGCCCCGTCCTCAAGTTCAGCATCCACCCTAGGAAGCTGAAACAAGTCCTCAGAGAACCGAAAAACACCTGGTTGCGAGTGGCAGGTGCCCAGAGGCAGGAACAGACAAAGACTAAAGACTGCATGGCAGGCAGCTGGAGTTACGGTCAGAAATCCTCCCTCTGCCTGCTTGGTGAGGAAAGGGACACACGTTAAGTGCTGGGCCCTCTGTGTCGTTCTGCTTCCATGAATCTTACAGAGACCTGGGAGGAACTGCTTCCTGGCCCCGTCAGAGTTGAGGAAACAGGTACAGCTAGGAACCCGGCCCAGGGCCCCCATATATGGTAGAGCTAGATTTGGAACACGCAACGCCCCCTCCGTGCCTGGGGACTCTTGCCATACAGCTGCGCTTTTCCACCCCGCACGCTGGTTCCCCAGCTGCAAAATGGAGGGTCAGATGGGACGAGCCCTACAGTTCTTTCTGGATCTGACATTTGAAGTGGATTTTGAGGTTCTGTGGAAGAAAATGCACTTGAATTTGACCGTAAAGAATAGGCAAGACTTAAAAACAGGGAAGGGCATTCCAGGCAGTAGGGACTGTATACAAAGGCAGGTTACATCTCAGAGTGAGCAGAAGATGAAAGGTCTGAGGAAGGAGTGGGGAATGTGGGGCATGACTGGGCTGAGAGCCGCGGCTGACAGGACCGAGCTGGGGAGGGGGTGGCCCCGTGCAGATATCGTCTCTGGTCCAGACAGCCTGGCTCCACGCTGGGACCCTGTGGGCTTAGATTGGCCCTAGCAGACCTGGGGATGAGAGCGGGAGAGTAGAAAAGGCCTCCAAGGTGTTCGGGAATCTCGAGTCCCTCCCCCCTCCCCCTCCCCTCCTCCCTCACAGGCCTGGAACTGAAGCCAAGAGAAATGTCACAGGTCCTCCAAGGTTACACCAGCTGGGGCCTGACTGGAGCAGGAGGCAGTTTCCAAGGCCGCCATCCAGCTGGGGTCAGCAGGCATGTCCAGGCCCGGCTGCTCTGGGCTTTGTCTTTCTGTGTCTTGAAACCTTGAGAGGTCACTTGATCTTGCCCCTGGCTCTGAACAAGAGGCCTCCAGTCAGGGCTCAGCCAGGCCTGCTGTGCCTGTTGTGGGCTCCAGCTCTTCTCCCTTCTGTGAACCCATCCTCCCTCCGAGCCTGTCTCCTGCTACTCCTGCAGCACATTCAGGTGGAGCCCTCCTGAGCCAAGGCTCCAGTCCCTGCAAATGCCACCTCCCTGCGAACATGCTCTCTGGCCCCTCCTCTCTCAGCTCCCCTTGCAAGCAGAGGGTGATGGCCAGGAGCCCACCTGCAGTTTCAGACAAGCCTCTGCACACAGCCTGGTTCCATCCCTTACTAGCTAGGTGACCTGTGAGTCATTCACCTGGTGAGTCACGTCACTTCTCTGCGTCTCCTGTGAGAATTAAATGAGATTACATGTGAAGCATATAACCCCGTCCTGGCCCACAGCAAGCACATAATCAGTGGGTGGCAGGAGGGTGGGTAGATACCTTTCTACAGATTGAGTTCTGGGCCCTCTGACCCAACCTGTGAGTCACACACACACTTGAATCCTAGCTCCTGGCCCCTTGCGTAGGCCCACGGAGCCCTGTGTGGGTCTGGGGCCCCTTGAGGGACTTGAAATGCCACTGAATTCTTTGCCCTAGTACCTGAACCAAGTCCTGGAGAGCGGGGGGGGGGGGGGACACTGGGACAAAGTAACTCCATCCCAAGGGACTGAAAGCTGATGGGTAACGAGACCCAAATTTAGAATGACCTGTGTCTGCTAAGCAAACTGTCCACAGTTACCCAAATCCATCTTCTCTCCCAACATAGATCATCTGAAAAATATTTGCCGCTTCCTAATACGTCATGATTTTTTTTCTTCTGGCAGATTTGCCTTCTTTGTCACCGTAACTTTTGTTGCCATCAAGTCCTGTGTTTATGTCAGGGTGGGGGAGGAAGGTTCATTCTGTGTATGGCAGACATGAACTAGCAGCCTGCTCTGGGCCAGGTATCCCATCTAGTATTAATACCACTGAAAAAGATGGACAGTGCCCTGTCCTTGTAGGGCTTGCAGCCCGTAAACAGGTTCACTAACAGCCTCCCCGTTTGCAAGTTCAGGGGTGCGCGTTTGTAATCCCAGTGACGCAAGAGGCCGGGGCAGCAGTGTTGCAAGTTCAAGGTTGGCCTGTACAACTTAGCAAGACGTACCTCAAAATAAAATTTTAAAAGGGCTGAAGTACATAGGTCAGTGATAGACCTCTTAGCTAGCTAGCATTTGTGGGGCACTGCATTCAGTCCCTAGCACGGAAATGTCAAAACCTCCACACAGGCATCGCTCTCCAGGGAAGGGAACACCCTGCTGAGCCACATGAGGAAGGCAGATAGCAAGAGCCTTCTGGGGCAAGAAATGGGTCTTGGCAAATTTGAGACATCGGAGACTGAGCCCTAGCTCAGCTACGTGGGTCTCTGAGCAACCCCACCCGAGTTCTTTCTCCCCATTATGACCGCCAAAGTGCTTGTTGTTCAGCACTTTTAGATGCACGGCGTCTGGAGCCCCTAAAATATTTATTGGTTGAATTGATTAAAGCACATCTGCTCCTGCAACTCCATTGCTTCACACCTTTTGATTGCATTCTTCCCTCTCCTGCCTTCTCGCCTACAAAGTACAGGCCCCAACTTCCCTGCGTGGTTGTTGGCTTCGGTCCTGGCATCCTGCCTCTCTCACAATGCTCTGACTTACCTGCTTGACACTGTGGGGTCAGAAGGGAGCTAGAAAGGGGTCTTTCCTCATGTGCCCTGTCCTTGCCCCGCTCCCTAGCCCGGGTTGCCCTCTCCTACCCACTGTGCTCTCCCACCTGTCAGCCTCTTTCACTGAGATATTACCTCCTCCCACAGACATCCAGGGCCCTTCCCAGCCAGGACAGTCTCTAGCCCCTTAGGCATCCACAACAGCCCTTCTGAGAATGTCCTCACCACACCATCAGCTCCTTCAGTCCCGCTGTTCGTCTGTGCTCAGCGTCTTCCCCTCGCCCCAGCGCCCCATCCCGCCTGGGACATTTCAGGTGTATGTGTTCTGAACCAGAGAAAAACACTTAGAATAGGGAAGGGACGGGAAGGACTGAGCACTGGGGGATTGGTAGGGAACAGTTTCAGCCCCACTGCCAGGAGACACTCCTCACATGGGGCAGGGAAGGTTGTGCAGATAAACCAGTTCAAGCGGTAAGACTTGACTGGGCTTTCAGAGGTCTCGGAGCACACCCTCTGCCCGTTTGCAGAGAGAAAGGGACTCGCCTGAGGGTCAGTAGGGCAGGGGACACCCTTGGAGATCACCCGGTTCCACCGTCCTCATCCTCAGCCTCCGCTTTGGTTGCGTGTCTAGCACACACCATCAGTAATGCCTGTGTTGATACGGGGCGTCTCCAGCTGGGGGCGGGGGGAGTGTAGAACCCCCTCCCGGGACTGCTGAGGAACAGGAGGCGCTGGGAGGTGGGAGGCACACGCAGTGTCCACACACAGGTTTCACAAGTAGCCGTGGGGTGGACCCCCACTTGGTCTCACTAGTGAGTGCTTTGGGTCTCTGTGCCGGGGTGGGGAGGGGGGGTTAGGTCCCTAAGGTATGAAGAGCCAGAGTTTGAGGAACACCTCTGGTAGGTGGTAGACACAGACTTTGAAAAACTCTGGAGCACGGGGAGGGCTGCTGCCCAGGCACACAGGTCCCCAGCTAAGCTTTGTGATGTTTCAGTGGACTCCAGGCCCAGCCTGCTTGATGTCCCCCGACAGCTTAAAGACGCTGGAGAGGTGGGCCGGAGGGTTAGCTCAGTGGTTCCGGCGCCTGCCTCGCAAGCACAAGGTCCTGAGTTCGATCCCCGGTAACCACATATAATGCTGGGTGTGGAGACACGCCCACCAACAATCAACACCGCATACCACAATGCCGGACGTGGTGGCTCACGCCTGTAATCCCAGCACTCGGGAGGCAGAGACAGGAGGATTGCTGAG
>PVIC010013384.1:0-38176 GCA_004025085.1 Thryonomys swinderianus
AAAAAAAAAAAAAAAAAAAAAAAAAAAAAAAAAAAAAAAAAGAAGATGGGCGGGTTGGATGTGAGACCCTGGGGGCATGACCTGGTGGCTTTACCTCCCTCCCCAGCTCATCCTTTCTGTTTGCTTCCTGGCCACCATGACATGAGCATTTTCTCAGTCATTTTTTTTCACCATGCCATGTTTGCCTGGAGCCAGACAAGCAGGAATTGGAACTCTGAGCCCCTAGATGTGGTTCAGGCCAGCGGGAGGTTAGACAGTCATGTCCTGCAACCTGCTATCGGTCCTTTTGTATGGTCCAGCAAGTGCTCTATTTTCCTCTCTATTGTGCCTTTTTTTGTTCTTGCCAGTTGGCCTTCCCAAAGCATGTTTAACTAAGATCTCCACGCAGGCCTCAGCTATGTCCCCATCTAATGCCTGGCACTCTCTGAAGATGCATTAGATGCCCATTGATTACTCATAAACCGCTAAAGAATTTTATTGTCCCAGATTATTTTCATTGTGATGGAGAAAATCTATTCAGTTCAGAATAACTGACTTTAGAGGCTGCACTCCAACTTAGGTTCTAGCTAATATCATTAAACTTTACTGTGCATCACTATGTCTTTTTCCATTGTAAGTGGGAGAGGAAAAATCTCTATTAAGATAAATGAAACCTGTGCATATCTTCAGTGCCATATAGTTCCAGGATTTCTTACTGCCCCATCACATTAAGCCTCATTTCCTCATAAATACTCAGACTCTGTCACAGCTTTGTAGTAAGCAAGTGGTGATATATGTCACTGCAATTTGTGAGGAACTCAGACACTACAAAAAGGAAGTCAATTATTTTTCATTGCTTTATTTCTATAGAATATTTTGGTTGTAAAAGATCTTTCCTGTTGTGCCATATCATTAACATTGTCACCTCTATTATGTGTCTTAGAGCAATCTGATAATGAGAGTGAGACAAAATTCGAATGGCAGCTTCCTTCAAAGCAGATAATTTCCTGAAGTTCTTTGTAGCTTCTTACTTTCTCTGTCACAGTTAATTTGAGTGCATTTTCTTTACTGCATGATATGAAAAAAAAAACCTTCCTTTCTCTGGATATAAAAAGGACTGTTTTTTAAAATTGAATTCTTTATTGGTACATTTTATATACAGCTTACAATCACACTCAACACTGGGGAATTTGTACCAGTATATGACACAAGTTAATTCTCATTTTTACCCATAACCCTACCCACCCTACCACGCACCACCCCTACCCCTTATATACATGCTATATCTTTTTCTTTCCAAATTATATTTATGCTTTTCCCTCATTCCATTCCCCCACCATATTCCCTTTGAATATTTCCTATTTTACAAAATCTATCATACATTCTAGAACTCATTTACATCTACAGATTCTTATACTAGAGAAAAGATACGGTATTTACATATCTGGGATCTATTTATTTCACTTACTAGTGTATCCTCAAGGTGTATCCATTTGCACATAAATGAATGAAACATCATTCTTTATGGGAGAGTTATACTCCATTTTATTAAAAAAACACATCTTCTTTATCCAGTCTCTAGTTGATGGGCATCTGTGTTGTTTCCAAGATTGGGCTATTGCACACTGAGTTGCTATGAACACGGGTGTACATGTGTCTTTACAATATGAGTCTTTTAATTCCTTTGGGTATATTCCTAGCAGGGGAATAGCAGGATCAAATGGGACCTCTAATCCTAGGTTTCTGAGGAATATCTACAGTGATCTCCACAATAGCTGTACCAGTCTACAATCCCACCAACAGTGGAGAAGGGTTCCTTTCTCCCTGAAGCCTCGCCAGCATTTATTGCTGGTTGATTTTGCATGAGCAGCCATTCTTTATGGAGCGAGAAGAAATCTCAGTGTTGTTTTCATCTGTATCTCTTGAGGGACCAGTGATGTTGAACGTTTCTTCATATGGTTCTTGGCTGCTTAAAAAGGACTGTTTTAGTGAGATACCTATAAGAGAAGAACCATTCCTCCCAAAATCTTCCTAGGGTAATATTGTATTATTATTTTTACTTTTTATTGTATTCATGGAGAGCCCTGGTCTTTTTTTTTTTGGAAGAGAATTATCAACTTAGTGTTCTCATCTGTGTGATGATGATTTAGGACCATGTCCTTTTGATTCAGGATGTTTTATATTGTTCAAATAGCTGGTGGTTATCAGAGATGCCAAATGTGTGAATTCTTGATTAAATGTTTTATTTTTTGAATATTTTCCATCATGCAGTCAGTTCAAAAAAGAATCTGCCTTTAAACAGATAATATTTGGTTGCTTTCTGGGATAAGTCCTAGTTTATTAAGGAAACTTATTTTAGAATAAGGAGTCTTGACTTACCAGGTATGTAAGGAATGTTTACTTGTTACTCATTTAACTCATGTGTTCACGATAAAAATGTAAATTGCTACCATCGTTTAGAAAGCATTATAAGGTAATTAGGCATAATGTTATGGAAAGATAGATTTACAACTACATAGAAAATATGAATTATGAAAACATGAAAATAAATATTTCAGGATTCACATCAAAATATAAAATAATTATTCTTGAGAAATAAAATGATGTGGGAGTTTGTACCTTTTGATATTTTATTTTCATATATTAAAAATAGATTTTTCACATTTTCTTGAAAAAATTCAAAATTTTATTTTTAAGAAAGAAATACTAGTGATTTCAATAAATGACATTGTTAGCAATAATGACACTAATTATAGTTTTGCAACTCAGTCTAAGTAACCTAGAAGCTCCATACTGAGTCAATTTCAAAAATCATATTCCTTGCTAAATCAGGGGAGAAAATTTAATGTAACATTTTTATTGTTAAATTTATTATTATTATTATTATTATTATTATTATTAGCAGTACCAGGATCAAACTTGGGCCCTTGGGTATCCAAGGTTGGTGTGGTACCACTTGAGCTAAATCCCCAGCCCCTTGTTAAATTTATTTTTAGCTGATAGTAAAAACATGAAGAATTGCTAGTGTGATGTTTCAATACAAATATACGTTCTATGATGTTTAAATCAGGTTCCACAATGGTGAGAATTTGACTTCTTATAATATTTGAGGTCTGCTGTGTATTATTGGCGTCTATAGGCTTGCTATTCTGCAATTACACATCAGAAAGTCTTACTCCTCTTTAATTCCAGCTTAGTATCCGTTAGCCTTTCCCAGTCCCTTCCTTCCTGCCTATGCTCTTCAGGATCTTCTAACCACCATTCTGTTCTCAGCTTTTATGAGATAAAGTTTTAAATTTCATATGTGAGTGACATGTGTCTTTTTGTGTAGGCTTATTTCATTTAACATGATGATCTCTAGTCCATGTCGCTAAGGACAGGATTAATGCTTTTATATGGCTGAATATATTCTGTTGTGTATATTTGGTGCATTTTCTTTATAAATCCATCAGTTGATGAACACAGGTTTTCCAGGCTATTGTGCATAGTGGTGCAAGGAATATGGTGGTGCAGATGTCTATCCAAAAGTATTTCCTTTGGATGTATAATCAATAGTGGGATTTCTTGATTTAATGGTAGTTATACTTGCAAACTTTTGAGGAACATATGTACTGTTTTTCATAATACTGGGCTACTTCATGATCCTACCAGTGGTATGTAAGGGTTTCTTTTTCCTCATTGTCACCAATGCTTATCCATAGTGTTTTGATACTTATAGGGCTGAGGTGATATATCACTGTAGTTTTGACTTTCATTTTTCTGGGTGATTCATGACATTGAACATTTTTTCCTGTACTTGTTAGATATTTGTCTTCTTTAGAGAAATATTCATTTAGTTCTATTGCCTCTTGTACTAGTTATTTTCTCATTGCGGGGACAACATAGCTAATACCTACAAGTTAGAGGAAAAAATGTTTATTTTGGCTTACAGTTTATAGAGCTTTTAGTAAATAACCAGCTTGCTCCAAGACAGGGTAATGTGGCAGAGGGACATGGTGGAAGAAAATCAGTTCGTGGCAAGCTAGCAGTGTCCAAGGGAGGTAGGATCTCTCTCTTCCTCTTCCTCTTCTTCTGTCTCTGTTTCTCTCCAAGTCATGTTCACAGTGATCTAAATCTTTCCATTAGTCTTCACCTCCAAAAACTACATCCAACTCTAAACACATCAATAGTCTAATCCGGTACCACACAACTATCCTTCGGTATCACACATCCATGATCCAGTCACCTCACAAAGCTCCACCTATGAATGCTGAAGCTTAGTGCAGACACCTAGATGTAAACTATAATGCCTATTGTTTAATCAGTCTATTGCTTTACTATTGAGCTGCTGAAGTTTTTAATATGTTGTGGATATTATTATAGATATTGTTAGATGTACAGTTTGTAAATGGTTTTTCCCATTCTGTGTTTTGTCTCCTCACTCTGTGGCTGAATCTTTTACTGTACTTTTTATTTTGGTATAATCTTATCTATGTCTTTGCTCTTGTCTCCTATACTTTTGGAACTTGCTCCCAAAGTAAAAGAAAATCCTTGCCCATCCTAGTGTCCTAAAATATTTTCCTTATATATTATTCTAATATTTGTCATTTTGCATCTTACTTTTAATGAATTTTGAATTAATTTTTCTTACTGCTGACAGAGAGAGGGATTTAGTTTCATTCTGATGTGTATATTCAATTTTCATAGGACCATTTGTTGAAAAGATTATCCTTTGTACTCTGTATATTCAAATAACTTTTGTTCAAGCTCACTTATTCTTTCTTCTGTTTGATCTGTCCTGCTATTTATGCCTCTGTCATATCTTTTGAGTATATTTTTCAGCTCAAAGATTTCTGTTTGATTTTGAAAATTGCTCCCACCTCTTTTATTAAATTTTCTGTTAGAATGCTAAATCATTTCATATATTTTGTCTTGAAGTTTGTTGATTTTCTTTATGACAACTTTTAAATTCACTGAGTTCCTCCACACTGATTACTGTCTGGTTTGTTTCTGGCAGCTCATCTAGACCTTTAGATGAGGTCATGATTTCCTGAGAGCTCTTAAGGCTGCTTGGTTTGCATTGACATCTGAGCTTTGAAGGATTAGATATTTCTTACACTCTGGGCTTGTTTGCCTGCCCTTCCAGAAATTCTGAGCAGACTCTCATTGTCTCTGAGCCTGGAGTCACACTTACTCTTTCACCACTACATGGTGATCACTTGCGGACTTAACACAAGTCCATAATTATTGTGCTGCTCTTTGTTCAGGGCTACTTAGTGATCCAGATCCGGTTTGCCCTACTGTCGTTGATGTGTTGTTGAATGTGGAGCAAACATACCTCAAACAGGACGTCTCTCCCCACCAGCCCATCCTCTGGGTCTGTGTAAACCCAGACACTTCATCCATAGCCACTGATCTGTGAGAAACCTCTGCAGGATTCTATCTGGCTCTGGACACAGTCACCACGGAGAGAGAGGGCAGTCCTATTCTTCACCACACCGATGGCCACTGACTCTGTTAGGCGGAGTCTGTAGCCCACCAACGCCAGAGTAACCCTGGACAGGGCCAGTGATGATACCGGCCTAACAGACTGCAGGTAAGTGTTTCCCCTGATGCTAGGCCCCTGCCAAGGCTCTTGATGGCATACAGGTCTGGGGTTGGGCGATGGGGAATTGGGTGATGAGGGGTTGTCCAGTGGGAGGTCTCACTGGCCTGACATGAAGTTCTAAGCTGGTGTTCTGTGCTGCCTCACCCTGGTGCCTATGGATGAAAATTTGTTTCATGTTATGCTGCCCAAAGTTGTGTAGTGTTGGGAAAGCCAGTGCTGGGCATCAAGGCAGATGCTAAACTGAGTTCTACCAGCTGCAAAGACCAGTGTACATCAAGCATTAACACAGCTGGTGGTGGTGCAGGCCAAAATGTAATTCTGTCCTCCTGGAGTGCGAGTCTGCTAGTCTAGGGCTGGAGCAGGTCTAGAGCTCTGTCTGTAAGCTGCCTCAGGGGTCATTGGGCTGCCTAAAGTTGGAGGGTGGGTGGGGCATTTGGCAGTGTTTACAGGAGCTTGTGGGGCTGGTGCAAGAGTCCTCAAAAGAATGTACATGCTCAGAATGAGATGTAATGCAGGACACAGAAATTTACAAGATTAACTGACCATATTGCCCATGGGGTCATATGTAGAATAGAAGAGTGTAAGAGATCTATCCTCATGCTAGAAATCCGCAGAATCTGGCTCGGAGTCCACAGCAATGTCAGGAAGCTGAGCAATGTCAGGAAGACTGAAGGGTCTGCTCAGAAAGCCAGTCTGAACCAGTAAGCTGAAAACCAGGTGCCGGAAGCTCAAGAAGCTGCACCACAAGCCAGGAGACAATGCTAAAGCTGAAGTCCGGAGCTCGTCCGAAGAAAATAACAACCGCCCTGAGTGAAAGTGAGAAGCAACGCTCCTTGGAAGAGAACAGCTGAAGCCCCTCTAAGGACGATCACTTGAAATCTTCCCTCAAGCTCCTGTTCTCCTTTTTATACTGTTCTGACAATAATCTTCCTTCAAATGGCCCCTCGGTGGCCAGAACCATGCTGACTAGTTCAGTGGGGCGTTCCCCACTCACATTCACACGCTTGTCACCACAGACAGTAAAGACTTGGTGGCAAAGGCTGATGCTGAGCTGTGTCCTGGCTTCGTCTCATAGCGAGAGACCTGCACAGCTGTGGGTGGGACGGTCAGCCCCAGGCCTCCTCTAAATCTGGCAGTGACTGCAGGTTCAAACTCGACTCTGTCCCACTGGTGTGCAGATGTCCTCTACCTGATGCCAGGCGGGTCTAGTGGTTCCACCTGTGAACTCGGGCTTGGGAATAGGCCCTTTGTCTTCTGCCCGGTGCTGGGCCCCACCATGGTAGGCCCGGGACTGATCTCCAACATAAAGTCCTGCGCTCACTTCACGCCCTGCTCACCTCAGTGTAGTCTTGCTCCTCACTCTGTTGTCCAAGGTTGGAGAAGGAGTCAAACAAGCAGTTTCTCTGTTACAGTGGTTCATTCTGCAGGGACTAGCCTAAGGGCACAGGGCCTGATATATTGTCACCTCTGGGCTTCCCCATGATGGGCCTGGAACTAGGCTTCAAGTCTAAGGTCCAGAGTAGGCGCCAAGCAAGAGACATCTCTTTCGCTGTTGCTTGAAGCTGGGGGAAGGAGGACAGATGACATGGTGACATTTTCCTTCATCCCTTCTCTATTGTACCCCTTGTCTGACTTTCTTTGCTCTCAGGGGCATAGCGTGGTGTGTGGGTAGCTGGGCAGTGGGACATCTGTGGAGAGGTGATCGCTCTGGGATAGTCCTCAGCTGCCATCTTGCTCCATCTTGGGAGTGAGTATTACTTTTTGGGTGCGAAGAATGTAAAAATATAAAAAAATTCTGTTTTTGAGAAGTTTGCAATTAATAGGACCAACATCCTTGGAAAACCTAATTTTTTTTGTTTGTTGGTTTTTGTTTTTGTTTTTGAGACAGGGTCTCGCTTTATAGTTCAGGCCGGCCCTGAGCTCACTATGTAGCCCAGCCAAGCTGCCAAGAACTCAGCAATCCTCCTGTCTCTGCCTCCCGAGTGCTGGGATTACAGGCATGAGCCACCATGCCCACAGAAAACCTATTTTTATTTGAAGAAACTAAACTCAAAGAGATTTAATGAGTAAAATCTTTAGGGAAAGCACACATTCCAGTTCAGTTACTGAGGATCTCAGAAGTAAGACGGACAAATGTATTCTAAGTCTAATGTGCTTAACACCGACTACAGTTTGTTTGCTTTAGCAGGACTGAGCTGTCAACCTGAAGGAGGGAAGCAGCTAGCCCTGTTTCTTCCCGAAGTGTAGACACAGAGGCATTGGGGTGCTACCGGGGACAAGTATTTAAAACTGTTCCTGTGGTGTGGTGTTTATCACTTTTCAGTAAGATTTGAAGTAAAAATGAAGCGGAAGGGGTATAAAACTGGAAATGATTCACAAGCCTGTCATGTAGTCTAGTCATTGCAGCCAGATATTTGCAGAATTTCTTCATCTTGTGTTTCTTTACCTTCTCATAGTCAGAAAGGGTCAGTGGTGACGGAATGTGATGAGTAGGGCCCACAGCACTCTTCAGTGATGAGCTGCAATCAAATCATGCTCCAGGAATCCTCGTCACGGTCCTCCCCCGCCCTCCTCACTGTCCTCTCTGATGCTATTGGAGGGATTTCCTTCCTCAACCCTACATCCCGTCAGCAGCTCGCTTCTCTAAAGTCAGCTACCACTGCTAACCACAGAGGTAACAACACATCGGCATGGAGCGCAGGCCCCAGCGATAGCATCTGTATCTGAAGTTTTCTAGAGCCCAGGGCTGCCATTATCTATTAATTCTCTATGCATCAGCTGTACTTACCTTTCATGGACAGATTTGAAATGTAGTGAAAATGCTAACAGATTCGCCAATGCAAAATGTTTTCTTTCTAGCATCACTGAGGATTAGTATGAGTCACTCACTGTCTTGTGTTACCTATGTGCAACTGCTGTCATGACTGCTCCCTTAATTATGTTATTAGCTGCTATAAAATTTCAGGGTACTTTGCAATCTTGCTGTTATTTGCACACCAACTATTTTATTTCCAGGATGCCAATGTTAGTGCTTCTGTACGGAAGTGAAACTTTTGAAGATTTAAATTTGAAACAATCTACTTACAAGGAGAAAGATGATAGTAGTGAGGATGAACTTCAGATAGTATCCACACCTTTACTGTCCTCACACAATATGAATTTCTCACTAAGGAATAAATAACTATATAATGTAACATTTTGTATGTTCTGACCTAGGAGCCAGAGTATACGATAGATGCACACGTGACCATTGACAACTGATGATTAATTAATTTATTAACTTTTTTCTACAATTTTAGTTGGTGTGTATAGATGATAATTACCATTTTTATTCACTTAAATAAGAATTATTAATAAAAATAAGATCTAGCATTATGGTATCCTGATCATATGAAGATACCATGTATTACTTTAAGTATTTCATTAATTTGCACAATAATTGTAATATCTACATTTTGCATTTCATAGATAAGATTTATTGATTTGCCTCAATAAGTACAGGTAGCAACTGACAGAGCTGGGATATGAATATTCACATTTCTGATGGACTCTAAAACCAGTCATCCATACATGCTTTTAAATGCTATTGTATAATTTATTCCTTATCCTGCTTTAGGTGTCTTTAGGAAGAAAGATAAATTTATTGTTTCTTTTAGAATGATGTTTTGTTTATTGATTTCCTTTCTGTCTCTCAAATTTTAACTTTGTTTTCTGTTCATAAGATTAAGTGCATTTTTATGCAATTTTTCCTGGAATATACTTGATTATCTCTGTATTCCTAGTTCATAGGACAATTCTGGCAAGCAGTAGTAAATACTTGCCCAATGAACGGATTTGTATGCAATTTCACTTTAAAATACAGATCAAGCTGTGCCTAAAATTTGCTAATATCTATTATCAAATAACAGTTTGAAAAAGTCAATCACAAATATCACCCTAAATTAATTCTTTTCTGATAGCCAGGTTCAGTAGCTCCATGCTGTTTCTTGTATATTTCCATCATTACTATTTTATTCTGAGCACTTTTGTCAGTGTTTGGAGACCTAGCCCCACATAGTTCCTATGCATAGGTTTCAATAATTATTTGACACAGGATATTGCTATTTAAAGAGTACAGACTTAGAAGGGGGCTCTAGTTTACGTTCTCACCAGGAGACAAGGGAAATGAAATTATGCTTAGATTAAACATGTAATTTATGTATTGTTACAACAGGCTTCTTACAGCACAGTATTTGAGCAATCTACCTAAACTATGCATAAGAGTTTGTTGACCATATCCTGTACAGATATCCATGCTTATAGTAATTGTAACTTTTAAAGGTAGGCACAAGAAATATAAAAAGCCTCACAAAACTCAAGAATATAAAAACAAACGTCCAATTAACAAATGGCCAAAATTATACACCTAAATGGATGTGACACTTTACTGAAGTTGTAAAAATGAAAATATGATCAATGTAATTAGTCATTAAAATCACAACAGAATACCACTACATGTTAGAGTGGTTAGAAAACAATGAAAGAAAATAGTAAAATCCTAACAAACAATAACAATTCTCAGTGAAGGTGAAACTATCATTCCTTGTTGGGGGGAGAGAAAAATGGTACAACTGCTATGACAAGCAGTTAGGCAAAGTTAAATGTGTTTGTATTGTATGGTCTAGAAATTCTACCCACTGCACCTCGGATGCCCATGGGACAATAAGCTGGTGCAGTGTGGTCTGGAGTGGTGTGGTCTGGTGTGTGCAGTGTACATGTATGTGGAGGGACACATCCAAATGTGTACTTGCTATCATCTCTACTATGCTTTTTGCCCTCAGGCTTAGGTAATAGGAGGTCCTTAGCTTCGTTCTGGCCTGTACTGGACTCAAGAGAGAAACATAACTGGCTATATTTGGGTTTCCTTGTCTTAATTTATCTCAGAGTGCAGGATAGGAAATGTTTATGTAGATTGATCAAGGAACTGATACAAAGTCACTTAGTTTTCTTTGGGGTTAGAACATAAGTCAATTTTCCTATTTCTCACTAAGCAAGTTTTCCTATTCTATATGACCAAGTCATACAGAATTGCAAAAGTATAAATTTCTCATAGCTCCTATCTTTTGAAATCTTGTGTAATTTGTCTTTTTTATCATACATATTTAGAAACATAAAATTATACTTCAAATAAATAAAGACATGATTATTTCAGTACAATATGAATAAAATTCTAAAAGCTCACTGAAGAAATATGAACATAATGAGGGAAAGGAATAAATACGATTGTTAAAGAAAATAAAAGAGCATGTATATAGAGGGTGCGGGAGTTAGGGATTGAGTAAAAATGAGAATTAACTTGTATCATATACTGGTACGAATTCCCCAATGTTGTGTGTGATTGTGAGCTGTATATAAAGTGTACCAATAAAGAATTCAATTGAAAAAGAAATACTTATTTAAATTAGAATCATATAATTGCCATTTCCTGGCTTTATATTTAACTAAGTCATCCACAGAAGAAGGGAAAAACATTAGAATTGAAATTGCATGTTATTCTTTATTTGAGATATTTCTTAGCTTTGGCATTTTCAAAGAAATCTGTAATGGAGACTGAACACAGGACCTCGCACTTCTTAGCCCTGAGCACTATCACTGAGCTACACCCCAAAGCTCCTTCACCCTTTTTTCTCTATTAAGAGATGGGTCCCCTGCAACCCCAGACGGGACAGCAGGTGTGTCTTCTTGTGTTCTTATTTTCCTCCCGTGTCAGTGGGATAGATTAACTTGTCAGTGTGGCCCCGAATTTGCAACACCCCTCCCTCATGCTCCCTGATAGCGGGAATTACAGGCAGGCGTCCCATTCCCAGCTTAGCTTTGATTTTGGTGCACGGGCACGACAGGGCAGATTTTTTGAATATTTTTACTTTATAGTTTGAATTCAGCTAGGGAAGGCTTGTCAATATTGGCTGTAAGGCATAATGAAAATAGCTCTTTAAAACATGAACATCTCTTCATCCGAAGGGATTAGAACCCTGTTTGCAATCTGGGATGAGAAGGCGTTTTTTTTTTTTTTTTTTTTTTAAAGACAGGGTCTCGCTTTGTAGTTCAGGCTGGCCCTGAGCTCACTATGTAGCCCAGGCAAGCCGCGAACTCAGCAATCCTCCTGCCTCTGCCTCCCGAGTGCTGGGATTACAGGTGTGAGTCACCACTTCCAGCTAAGGCATTTTTGATACATAGGCTTTTTACAGTTTTATCACTGCTAGAGAACATACATCCCTAGATAGTCACTATCCATAAAGTGGTGTGGGGAATGCAAACCTGTTCAAAATAGGAGGAACATAGTGCCGGGCATGGTGGCTCACGCCTGTAATCCCAGCACTCGGGAGGCAGAGGCAGGAGGATTGCTGAGTTCGAGGCTTGCCTGGACTACATAGTGAGCTCAGAGCCAGTCTGAACTACAAAGCGAGACCCTGTCTCAAAAAGAAAAAGCAAAAAAAATAGGAGGAACATTAATATTTAATATTATGTAAAATATTTAAGGTGATATTGAGGCAATAGCAAAGAAAAGATAGAAAGAT
Source organism: Thryonomys swinderianus (assembly GCA_004025085.1). Taxonomy (NCBI): domain Eukaryota; kingdom Metazoa; phylum Chordata; class Mammalia; order Rodentia; family Thryonomyidae; genus Thryonomys; species Thryonomys swinderianus. The sequence goes on from PVIC010013384.1 coordinate 12,124, forward strand.
AATCTTTCAAGTTGAGGTATTTTCCCTTTATGAATATTTTCTCCAAGACTTTTTAGTACTTATTATTTCATAACAATTTCTGGCCTTTTTAATAAAAAAGATAAGAAATAATCATATAGTTAATGAAAATAGCTTAGAACCAATTTTAAGTCATTAAAAACTTTCAAAGAGTTACACCATCTCAAGTGTCACTGAAAAACAAAGAATTTAGTCACTTAAATTATGATTATTTCACCAAACAAAAGATTTATTTAATTGTAAGCAATTAAGATTTTTTTTTTTGAGACAGGATCCCACTTTGTAGTTCAGGCTGGCCCTGAGCTCACTATGTAGCCCAGGCAAGCCTGGAACTCAGCAATCCTCCTGCCTCTGCCTCCCGAGTGCTGGGATGACAGGTGTGAGTCAACCACACCTGGTGATTTTTTTTTTTTTTAATGAGACGGTGTGGCCTTGATTATGCTGAGGGGAAAAGCAAACCCTGAGAGGTCAGAGGCTTCCAGCTAGAAAGTGTACCGCCCAGCATTTTACTTGCCCTTCTTTCAACTAAAAGGTCTGCAGGCTCCCATCCTCCACGGCTCCCTTCTCGCCTTGCAAGGTTTCTGCCAGCATGGAAAGAAGACGATGAACCCTCAGGTGACACACCTGTTCTTTGCTGCCATGGGCTACGGGGGCCCATCTGTTCCCACACTCCCCTTGTGTTTCCGGGGACTGTTCCTGTGAGCGCCCCTACGTGGGTGGGAGCTTGTCAGGAAACAAAGGCTGAACATTCAGCACTGTTTGGCCACATAGCTACAAGACATTTACGGTATGGACTAATGTCTTTTGAGATAAGCGGATCTATTCAATATGAAAAAATTAATTCAGTAGAGTAATTTGTTGTTTGAATTTTCACTCACAATTTTATGAGAATACTCCCTCCCTCACATTGGGTCATTTGGTCAGAGAGTCTCAGATATTTTCCATCATGGACTTGGAAGGATATGAGTCATGAACTTGGGGGCTGATGTTGTTTATATATACATACATACATATATATATATATCACTAAAATATATATATTATATGTTATATATATTATTTATATAATATATCATATAATATATATTTTAGTGATATATATATGTATACATCACTAAAAAGAATATATCCTAAAAATTAGTATGCTCATATAAGAGTTTCTGTTTGTATTCCTGTGAAACCATCTTGTTTTTTGACCATTTGAATTATTTTCTTTTTTCATTTGCTTATTTATTCCCATGCTTAGTCAAAATGTTTTTTGCTTCTGAAAAATAGACCAGACACTTGGACAGAATATAAGGATAAATATGAAAACAAAACAAAACACTGCATACCCATCCCTTAAGAAAGCTATAATAATGAATAGTACATGATAAAAACAGGTCTTGTTTCTTCATTCAGGGGCTGGTGTGTGTGTGTGTGTGTGTGTGTGTGTGTGTGTGTGTGTGTGTGTGGTGTGTGAATGTGCTGAATGTGTGGGAATTTATTTTTAGACTGTACTAAGAAAGGTTTTAAGTCATAGACCTTTACCTCTGTCTATGACAGATCACCATGGATTAAGTAGGGTGCCTGAAACAAAGAACAAACTAATATAACCAACCTAGTTACATGAGAAAATCAATAATATTGATAACTTCTAACCAGATAGATCATATAAGAAAACAACAAGTTACAAATCAGGAATAAGAGATGACATCAACTATAGATTTTGTAGATATGAGAAATATAATCAAAGGATATTATAAGCAACATTATTTCAGAACATTTGATTAAAGGGAATAGGAATATTTTTGAATGACATAAACTGTCAAATGCTCATTCAAGAAAAATACCTTCAAAAGTACATTTATTTATATTTATTACATAATTGAGTTTAGATTTATAAGTCTTTACACCAAGAAGGCACCATGAAGCTCTATTAAATATTTAAGGAAAAAAGCAATTCCAATTCAGTGTAAACTCCTCTAGAAACTAAAGAGAATTAGCTATTCTCTGACTTATTAGACACATTATCTTATCACAGAAAAAAATTTTCATAAGAATATAAAACACCTACACAATGCCCTTTAATGTTAGATGCAAAAAATCCCTCAGTGAAAGTTTATCAAATCAAATTCAACAGCACAGCATGATTGTGGGAGATAAGCTTAATTGGATAAGTTTAATGAACTTGATTGTCTTGGGAGCCATACAGGGGAGATTAGTAAACTGCCCTCTGGGTATCTGGGTGGGTCCTGGTTGTACAACCTTAGCTACAGTACGTAGTCTCTCTCCTACTCCTCCATGGTGAGATTCCCCTCTCAGCTCTGGGCTGTCACAAAGTGGGCATCTGAGGGTCTCTACCATACCCTGCTCCTGTGGAGGCTCTGCCTTGGGGCCAGGTGCCCATGACTGAATCCTCTGAAATCGTGAGCCTAATGAAACATTTTTCCTTTAAAGGCAGGGAATGGGGGTCTGTTACTGGGCCTCAGTGAGGGGAAAGCTGGCCAGCGCTCATCAAGTTGGATTTATCATGGAATGAAAGCTCACTTTCACATCTGAAATCAGCTAACCTAAGACAACACATTAGAAAACTGAAAAAGGAAAAAAAAATGTTATGATCACCCCAGTAGAATATTAAGAATGCAGCTGAAAAACTCCAACTCCTGTTCCCCATAAAATCATCAACAAAATACAAATATGTCTGATGCACTCATTTTTAATAAAAAAATATATCTACAAAAAATCCCACTGCTAATAAAATTGTGTTGAAAGACTTTTTTTCTCTGATCAGGAACAGATCCATCTGTTGCTATTTTTATTTAGCCTCTTGTGAGAGCTAATAAATACATTTGTAAGAGTGGTAGAAACAGGGTCAATCATAAAATTAATTATATATTGATCTATTAAGAACATTCATAAAGTGAAATTTAAATTGTCCTATTACCAAAATTATTAAATTTGACAAAATATGATATATATATGAGACTATAAAATGTTACTTGTAAAAATTAAAGAAAATCTAAATAAAGCGATAGAGGATCAGTATTGTTATTGTGCCACTTTTCACCCGAGTGGAGCCCGAGAAGAGATGCCTTCTATTCAAATCTGGTACTTGTGGGGACAATGGATTAGGAGGCATCAGGGCAATCCAAGTAACTCAAAGCCCACTAATGCCTGAATAAGGGAGACTTGTTTACAAACGCCACGAAGGACTGGGCGAAGGTTACAGAGCGGGTTGGCGATGCGATAAACATCTCCTGAGTGGCTGTAGGGGACTCATGCTCTGTTTGCAACTCACTTTCACAGAAGCAAAGAGCTGCTGCAGTGAACTTAGCGATAAGAAGTAATTCAAGTCGTACATCTGCCATAATACTTTTTCATGCATGTTGCCACAGTTGGAAGTACAAGCTCAGAATGGGTGAGTAGTTAAATCTAGGACGGAGTGTTCACTGTACCACCGCCAAGATGCAGAGCCTGCCCAGCCCCTGCACTCCTACCGTGGCCCAGAACGTTCCATCAGGGATAAAAACACGGTGGTGGGAGATATAGTCACACAGCAGGCTGCTCGACAAGTGTAACTCAATAAGGAGCTAAATGTCGAATGAGGGGAGGGCACTTCTCTCAGTGGCTGACAAGAACGTGGCAGGGTCCTGTGGGCCAACTCGGACACTCATCCCAAGGACCGGTCAAATGATGAAACAAGCAGAGAAAAGCAGCAGGTGGCTTTGGAACACAGAGAGAAAACAGAAACTGCTCTGAGAGTTCTCTCCAGTGCTGCGCTGTCTCCCGGAAGAGGTGTGGATCCCCATGGTGTGGATCCCCATGGTTTCTTCTATTTGAAAATGAGATACTACTGCTCTATGACTCAGTTCCTTCCGGTGGCGATGAAGAAGGGGTAGCGGGTCAGCCACAAGGCGCACACCGGAGACAGAAATAGGAGCTCCTTCTAGCACCTGTCCCAGACTAGGCCTGGAATGTCAATTCTGTGTTCGATTTTGCTTATTAGGAACAAATCAGAGGAAGCTGCTCTCTTTCAAAGACAGCTTTCGTTGAAGTCGATGCTGACCTTGATACAGTAGTAGAATCACAAAAGATGGGAGAATTATAATCCAACTACTGTGAGGCAATTGGATATTTTGCACCTTGGAGACTGAGTATGAAAATGAAGCTGAAGCCGAAGGAGGGGAAAGTCCGCCGGCCTTCCAAGTTTTGTGTGTCTCACTCTAAAATTTACCCAGTGAAATAGCTGTCCTCCATCCTTCCCTTCAGATCTTTTTGTTTATGATTTATAAGAAGTGTGTGTTACTTTTCTTTGAATTTCTACTTTATTTTATTATGGCTTTTATTTTTTAATGTTGTGGAACAGAGTCAGTTAACATTTAGAGATTTTCCTGCTTTCATCTTGAGTCGGAAATACATGGTTGTAGAATTGTTATATAAGATATAAATGTTGGATATAGTACCTTTGCTATATTGTGGCCTCAAGACAGTGACATAGTACTTTTGCTACAATGTAGTCTGTGCTTATATAACCCAATAAGATGCCCAGATATGTTTTTTTTCTGGTGTGTGGTAAAAGTGACATACGTGTGGTTTGTTATGTATACATGAAGGTTGTAAACACAAGGTTGTCGTCTAAACAGATATACACCTGGGTATCCATGTTCATTGAGCCATGTATGTTTGCAGAATTTACAATTTCACTCTGAATGTCTTTGACAAAAGCTGCCAAAGTTTCCTTCAGACAGATGTACAACATATATTAATCTAGAGGAAAGTCAGAGATGATTCATATTTTTTATTTTTAAAATTTTATTTTTAAAATTATCTATTATGTCCTTTTATTTTGGCAAATTAATGGTGCTTATGTTTAAATATTGTACACAACCTAAGAACAAATGTCCAAATAAAGGTGCATTGACATGAATTATTTAATTTCTGTCATTTCTTGTATACAGTAGGCAGAGTAAAACAAAAATGCTGTGGTTCAACTTTATTAAAGTTGTTTATGTTTGTAGATTTTTATACTTATCTAATATGCATGTGCTATAACAGAAGTTAATTAGAAAATAGTTTAGGCAGTGCTTAGTTTTGTTCAGTGTCTTATGAAATTTTTATGAAAAATCCAAGCATAATAAAATGTGCAGTAAGTGGACATATGATTAATACAATTTTATGAATGGAAACAAACATACACTATCACTTTTTCTCCAACTTCATTTAATTTTACTTTTCTTCAGTTTAATTTTAATGTTAGGAAATATATTTTATGCTCTTGGGAATGTCAATATTTGATTTCATGAGTACTTCCATTAAGTTTTTCTTTTATATGCAGGATATGCCTTAGAAAATTGACTGACTTTAATATATACTTTTTACTACTATTTTCTTTGGATCTTGGGTTTCCCTTTGTTGGGCTGAAGGTTTGTTCTCCAGCCCGTGGAATTATGGGAAGTCCAGAGAATCTTTACTAGGCTGGTCATGCTGGAAGGAACTTGGGTGACTGGGGTTATGCTTTTGAAGGGGACACTGCAGCTCTAGTTCTTTCCTTTCTCTGGCTTTGGTTCTTAGGCAGCACGGGGTGATCAGGTCTCCTGTGTCATGGACTCCTGGCATGATGCACCATTCCATAGGGCCAAAGCACATTAGACCAAATGGCCTGGACAGAAACCTCTGACACCATGAATTACAGATCAAGCTTTCCTCCTTTTAAGTTTTTTTATCTCAGGTATTTTGTTACAGCAGTGGGAAGATAACTTATACAGTTGTATTTATTGATTTGTAATGCTTTGAAATTTTACTACTAATGGCAACAGAAATGATTTAATATTACCTCTAGATCACCAGACTTTTGTCATATTCATTGATGAATAGCTGTATATATGAATATACTAGAATATGTTTAAGGGATAAATGCTGGAGGACCGAATAAGTAGAGTATTTAGAGTTTCAGAATATATACCCTGAAGATCGGAGGGGAAAATTGCTGGAGAGATTAGAATCCAGTGCATCATCAATGGTCTCATGAGAGCCTCTGAACCAACAGGAGACAGGGATGAAAATGAAAAGCCCTGTCCTGCATATGAGTGAAGAACCAGAAATGACTAAGGAAGGCTAAAAATGACTAAGTGAGGACAGTAAAGCTAGCTAATGTCTTTACATTTTGATTAACCACTCTCTGAACCATGTTTTATATATTTAATACTTGTTCACTGATTAGCAACTTGCCTTTCACTATTTTTTTATTTTTGTAAGTTATTGAGAGACCTTTGAATTACATGTGAAGAAATTCATCTTCTTAAAGAAAAAAACCCCTTTATTTTACATTCTAAATTATAGGTGAAATAGGTATAGGATTTTTATAAATCAAAGAACTGCATTTACTACAGACTAGTGTTGAACTGATCTTAGAGAAAAATAATTTTATATTGAAAGTGTATATATCTGTGAGACACTAAATATATAAATGAACAATGACCAGGGTATAAATAAAAATAGAACGCTGACCTACATCCTCTTTGGGAAGCAGGCCTGAAGGCCAACCTCAAATCTCTGTGGCAGTCAGCCTCTGACGGCCTAGACTTAATCAGTAAGTGCCTTCATTTGTTCCCTAATCTAATTTAAGACCAACCAGAGAAAATGAAATACGCTGCCCTATACCCAGTCACATAAGATGTCCCAATTGTAGGTAGCCAGAGTTCAGCTTCCAAAGTCAATAACCTGCCACCAGGACATAGCAGAAACCACCCCAGTGTCCAGCTCGAAGCTGCGACAGTCCCCTCGCTGCCTCTGAAGTGCCAAATGCGAGTGGGGGGGCTGACTCTGACTACAGCACACTGTGAAAAGCTAACCTTCCTTCTTCTCATTTGGTTGGCCTTAGCTTCTTTCCATATCTGGAAATATAACTGTATGGCATAAGTCATAAAACCCAAACAAATCTCATTTCAGATTTTCAGATGAGATAAATTACAATTTCAGGCAATAATTTCCCCAAAGTTAAATAATCTCATGAAAGAGACTAAAAATTTGGTGGATCTCGACTCGATATCGAGAAGCAGTCAGTTCTAATTTAAACACTAGCTCAACAGCCACTTCTTGGTTTTCCAATATAGTTTTTCGCCTTCACTTCGGAGAAATAACCCATGTCATCTGAAAGTTATTTTAATATATAAGTTATACTGGTTCTTTGAGTCATTAACCCAGGATCATACCTGATAATTTAAAGTTTTATCCAGAAAAGAATTTTAACTTTCAGTTATTTGGATAGGAATACCCAATATTTAGATAAGAAATTCAATTGTCTTTTCACAGAAGCCAAGATGATTAGAGCTCAGAGAGCCAGAAGCACCGTGTGGTTTCATGTGAATGTACAACTGAACCGATTCAGTTTTTAAGTATGTATTTTTTTCAAGAAAATAGATCTGCCTGCCAAACCATGAACACACTAGTGAACTCATATTTATTGTTACCTAATATATGAAATTTGTCTTATTGAATAACAGATGAAATTAAGCTTATAAAATTCCCCTGAGGTTTTTCCCTGACTGTTATTTATTTATATTCAAGTGCCAATTGTGACAAGTTAATGCCACTGGAACTGTTCAGCCAGCTTCAATAAGAGATAAAAATGAAAACAACACCAAATAATATGTTTAAATCAAGAAAGTCAGGTATTCCCTAGTAGTTCTCAACTCTGTGTTTCACGATAATAATAAATGCAAACACTTATATAGATCAATACAAGCTGTATTGATGCCTGAGGCCAATTTGTGGCTTTCCCTGGAGAATAAATTAGAAATTTTAACAGGTCTGACTAGTTGCTGGCAAAAGCCAATCTTTTCAAAATTATACTGAAAACAGATATCAGTCAAATGTCTCTAGTTTTCTGTGGATACATTAATTGGTGAAATTATTTACTTTTTAACTATTTTAATCTCGTGAGAGACAGCAGTAAAAAATGGAAATGTTAACAGAAAAAAAAAAGCAGCAGAAAATTCACATATACAGTAGGCTCACCTACCTGCTCAATTGCCTATACAATTTAAAATCAATGTACTTTGCATATTAACCCCTAAATTTATTTTCCTTCTACTTTCCTTTATATATTCTTTTCCCAAATCCTCTATCCTCTAATCCTTTGCTATTACTGGAAGCTTGAGACCAGGAACCATCACATTTGGAATGCACGGAAATAGTTGTTATGTGTAGAATGTTTAAAGCGTGACCTTTTTCTTTCTCTCTATTTTAGGGGTTTGGCTTTAAAGCTGTATTTTTTATTTTGATACTACATATTGATTTGTAAACTAATCAACTCATCAATCTTTAGCTTATTCATAATAGTGATATATTTATCCCCAGGGATGTGTTGAATAAACTAATGTATTGCCAAAAAATCTAACCCAAGATTAGAAAGTGGATAGTAAAATAAATCAGTGTCAAGAGTGTGCATTACTGGTTTGCAGGAGTTGGGTGATAATTCACCTCTGCACAGGAATAAGTATTCTCTGTGAACAATCTGAAAGTATATTAATAGTTTATTAAAACAAATGGAAAAGTGGTCATATTCTCTGCTTTCATGAGTGGTATCATTTATGGGGTGGTTATTTTTATAAAATTAATACCTAAATTCATACCTGAATATCTGCTGAGAAAGTGACTTAGTATGTGGGAATCAATTTGCAAAATGCTATTCAAAAATGTATGAAAGAATATTGTGAATATGATTGAAAATATCAATTAGGCTGGGCGTGGTGGCTCACGCCTGTCATCCCAGCACTTGGGAGGCAGAGACAGGAGGATTGCTGAGTTCGAGGCTTGCCTGGGCTACATAGTGAGCTCAGGGCCAGCCTGAACTTACAAAGCGAGACCCTGTCTCAAAAAAAAAAAAAAAAAAAGAAAAGAAAATATCAATTAGGACAAATTTGGTTAGTGATTCATACATGGACTTTACAGAGGAAAAGATTGTTATAAAAATAGCTACATAATAGTTTGCTTGATACTGTTTCATTTAATTTGAAACAGTAGTTTAAAATAATCTATAATAAAACAAGATAGAGTAAGTTGACTTTGGACTGACAAAAGATATGTCTAAATCCTATTCCTCACTATCTGTGAATGCAACTTATTTTGAGTAAGTGTCTTGCCAGATGTAACTAAATTAAATGGAGGAAACTATTTTAATTTACCTGGTAGGCCCTAAATCAGAGGGAATATATCTTGATGAGAAATGTGAGACAATGCCATGTGAAGCTAGGTGGAGATCTGAATGTCCAGGGTGCCCAGGAGAGCCTGTAGCAGCCCCAAGTTGTCATAGAATAGATTGGCTCTTAAAGCTCAAGACTCAGGGCCAGGGTTTTAACTCAAGTGGTACCACACCTACCTTGTAAGCACAAGGGCCTGAGTTAGATCCCTGATATCCTGGTATTGCAAAAAAAAAGCAAATTCCCCCAAAAGCCCTAAAAACTCAAGACATAATACCTGATTTTGAAGTTCTTGCTTACAAATCATAAGTAATAAAGATTCTTCGCAAACTAGAAGAAAGTTGTGGTAATTTGTTTAGGCAACGCTTGTAAATGAATACATTAGTTGCACCATATATTCAGCAAGAGTTAAGTAGAGGAGTAACTTTACATTATCAGTCATTCCTACTTCTATTTTAGGTCTATATTAACATTCTTAAAGAAAATCAGTTGAATTTGCAGTGGTTTTTATTTTTTAGTTGTGTTTCAGAATCTTTAAATATAGTAAAATAAGTGCACATAGTAAAGTAAAAATGTATAACAGAAAGTAATTAAGAATTTAAAATCACCTTGGAATCTAACAGTCTGTTATATTTAGTGAAAACTTGTTGAGGCCTAAGTATTTGGAAGAAAAGTCACATTGCAAATATTTAACTGCTTAAGCAAAACATGGAAAATATTAACCAAGTGATTTTAACAGCTAGGAAATTGAATTCCCACCAACTACAACAATATTTGTCCAAGGAATTGTGTTTATCTGCACAATAACTATTTTAGTTAAATAAAGTACTTTGGGAAGATTTTTAAAAATGTAATGGTACATTATATATACACATCACTATTATACTCCACATTGAGAATTTGTACCAGTATATGACATAACTTCTCATTTTTCCCCTTCCCCTGTCCACCCTATAGACACAAGCTTTGTTTCCTTTCTTTTTTAACATCAATTTTTTTCTTTCTTCATTATTAATCCCTGAACCCCACTTCCCTTTGAATGTTTACTGTTTCACAATATCGATCATGCATTCTAGAACACATTTACAACTTCAGTTTCTCATACAAGAAAAAAGATACAATATTTACAGATCTATTATTTATTTCACTTATGAGTATGTCCTTAAGGAATGTCCATTTGAGTATAAATGATTCAACCTCAGTATTCTTTATGGTAGAGTAATACTCCATTTTATAGAAAAACCACATCTTCTTTATCCAGTCTAGAGTTGATGGGCATTTGGGTTGTTTCCAAGATTTAGCTATCACAGACTGAGCTGCTATAAACATGGGTGCACATATGTCGCTGTGATAGGAATCTTGCAGTTCTTTTGTGTATGTCCCCAGCAGGGGAATAGAAGGGTCAAATGGGACCTCTAATCCTAGTTTTTTGAGGAATCTTGGAGAGATATTTTTATACTCAAAGGCTGACTCATAGGAAAGTACTCCTAATTCCTCTGCTTAAACTTATCAAACTTATCTATCTGAAAGAGCAACTGACATATTTAGTTCAGATACTTGAATCTTTTATATATACTTGAATCTTCTATTCTAAAATAAATTTTAGAATAGAAATATGTAGTACATATTCTTAAAATATCTCTATTCAAATTATACAGAATTCACTGTCATTGTCAAAATTATAAGAATAATTATATGTAGTAAATGTCAGAATTTTAAACTCTTCATAACTTCAAAAAAGACAGAATTCTCATTAAACAAACAAAATGTAGCATGAAGCCAAGGGAATGAAAAGAATTAAAATCTCACTTTGGATAAATGTCTAATTAATCATTGTTCACTAATTAATTCAACCCTTTTATTTCTAGTGTGAACTTTTCTTATTTGATATTAGAGAATAAAATAAATGGAGTTTCAGAAATGCATTTTGAAGATGTGTCCAAGTAAAAGTTATCACTTGATGAGATTTTTAATTAATTAGAGATAAGTTCAATAGAGGTGTAATATGAAAAAAGTTCATTGTAAATATGTTTCACAGCACTCTATATTTCTAATATTCTGCTGAGAAAAACAAGTTTGTAAGGTAATATGAGTATGTTTTAAGCTGAAGTTTGTACTTATCAAAATATTTATTTGGTTTAATTCTGTAAGTTTTTATTGTGGATAAAAGTAGTAATATGGGGAAAATATCAAAGACATATGTTTGGATGGTCCATTCATTCTTGGTTTGAGTCTTTATTCTACAACCTATAAGAGTGAATGATCACACTTATGTACCACATATCACAGTTACTGAAACTAGGAAGTACTTGACAGAGGCAGAAATGAAGGCACAGGGCTGTGATCTCAGCACTCTGGTGTAAGGAGGACTTTAAATTCGAGCCCAGACTGGGTAATTTGGCAACTTTGTGAGACCTCAACTCAAAAGAAAGAAAGAAAGAAAAAAAGAAGAAAGAAAGAAAAGCTTGCCGATGTAGCTCAGTGTGAAACCTGTGAGTTTAAATCTCCAGTATTTTTATTTTTATTTATTTATTTTTTTTGAGACAGGCTCTTGCTTTGTAGTTCAGGCTGGCTCTGTGCTCACTATGTAGCCCAGGCAAGCCTCGAACTGAGCAATCCTCCTGTCTCTGCCTCCCGAGTGCTGGGATTACAGGCGTGAGCCACCACACCCGGCTCCAGTATTTTTAAATAATGATCATTATATTAATCATTTAATTTCTTCTTCATTCACCTTTCCCAGTTTTTTCTTTTGAATGAGAGTAATTTATTATTCATCCTTGCATTTTAAAATCTGAAGTAAATTTAGGGTCTTAGTGGACATTAGTGAATCTGTTGATTGTTAAAAACGTGTATCTTTTATTAATTAGAAAACTGGGGTAGGAAAGATGAACAAAATGAAAGGATTGAAATAATTATTAAGAAATGATTAATTACACATTTATGCATACTGAGATTTTAATCCTTTTCAGCCCCCTGGGTTGATACCACACTGCGTTTGTTTAATGTGAACACACATTCTTGGTTGATGGGATGGATACCGGGATGTAACTGTTGTTTTCCAGAGTGATGCGGGTATTTGTAAAAACCTCTGCTCTGGGCTGGAGGGTTAGCTCAGTGGTTCCCGCGCCTGCCTCGCAAGCGCAAGGTCCTGAGTTCGATCCCCGGTAACCACATAGAATGCTGGGCGTGGAGACACGCCCACCAACAATCAACACGCATACCACAGTGCAGGACGTGGTGGCTCACGCCTGTCATCCCAGCACTCGGGAGGCAGAGACAGGAGGATTGCTGAGTTCGCGGCGGCTTGCCTGGGCACCATAGTGAGCTCAGGGCCAGCCTGAACTACAAAGTGAGACCCTGTCTCAAAAAGTAAAAACAAAAACAAAAACAACAACAACAACAACAAAAACCCTCTGCTCTAAGGCTTCCCACTCTCTTCAAGACCTTTAGCTTTCACGTTCATTTCAACTATCCTGGCCATTATATGTATTCAGATTGTCACTATTGTGAAGTCTCTTTTCCTATACCTGTCAGTAACAACACATCCTATTTGACTACTACTCTTACTTCTTCCTTATTAAACTGAATCTTTGCTCTCACGGAATTCTGAAGGCCATGATGAATCCTTTAATTTGTCTATTATTTATTCACCGTGACCTTCCTATCCTTATTTCCTCTTTATTTTAATACATGCCATTATGATAAATATAAGTTAAAACTTTTTATATCAGTCCATACAAAAGTAATGAGGGGAAAGAATAGATACGATTTGGAAAGAAAAAGACATAGCATGTATATAAGGGTTGGTGGGTTGTGGGTGGGTAGGGCTATAGGTAAAGGTGAGAATTAGCTTCTGCCATATACTGGTACCAATTCCCCAGTGTTGAGTGTGATTGTGAACTGTATATAAAATGAACCAATAAAGAATTCAGTTAAAAAATAGTTCAAATCTAATCAAAGCAGGAGAGTTGAAGGAGAGCTCGGAGAACGGCAGTGGCTCAGCCAGCCCTCCTGGGACACTGGGAAGAACTGATGGGGTCACGGAGTGTGACGGAACTGGTTAGCCAGTAGGAATCACATTCAGGTATTTTTGTCATGTAAGAAAATAGAGAACCACTTAGAAAACCAAAATTTAGAATGTTTTTTTAAATTCTACTGAGGTATAGAATTTTGTAAACAAAGCAAATATTTAATATATTTCAGAATTTTCTATGTACATTTACCTATATCTATTTTTAACCTATGTCAGTCTCCTATCTATGGGCAATTTTGATTTTAGTTGACCTCTCCTTACGTCTGTTTCTTTATAACTTCTATTTAATGTCATTGGGTGGACTGATTAGAACAGTACTAAAATATTGAATCTGTCTTCCATAGGATAGCCAGCCATATATTTAAAGTGACATGCTTTTTGAAAAATTTATTTCTTCATGTTGGGTTGAATCTTTTGTATTGCATAAGAATTAAATTATGAGCAGAACTAAGCTTAACCAAGATCATTTCTCCAGAAGTATTTGTGTCTAAGGGATTTCTAAGAACTTCCATACCAGTGTCAATGATTCTTGACCTCAGCAGCTGTTCCCAGAAATTCCCATAGACCTACTTGAGGTATAGACTATAGATGATCAACGTCTGTACCCACCCTGCCACTCACTGATCACATGACACCTTCTTTTAACCTAGCTGTCCTATCACTATCATTTATCCTATGTTTGTAATCCTCCTCCAGATTAAAAAATCTCAAGGATAAAGAAAAACTGGATACATTTTTTATATTATTAACATTCACACTCATGACTGCAAATTGCTAACCTTTATTATGTAGTTACTGTGTAACTGACTGTGTTCTAACATTTTAAACTGGAACATTCTAAAATAACTCTTTTAGCAGCAACTGTCATTACCCATGTTTTACCTATGAGGACATAGAATCAAACAAGAAATTTTCTTAAAATGCAGCAAGCATCATAAACAGGCTTCGAACCTGGATATTCTGGCTGCTGTGTTCAGAATCACAGCCTTTATGTCACACTCTCCCCTCCCATCTAAGATAGGAACTTTCATGGGCTGAAAATACTTTAAAAAATTTAATTCTTTAATGGTACATTTTATATACAGCTCATACTCACACTCAACATTGGGGAATTTGTACTAGTATGTGACAGAAATTCTCATTTTTACACATATCCCTACCCACCCTACAACCCCCACCCCTTATATACATGCTATTTCTTTTTCTTTCCAAATCATACTTATTCTTCCCCCTCATTATGTTCCCCCACCACATTCCCTTTGAATATTTCCTATTTTATAAAATCTATCATACATTCTTGAACTCATTTACATCTACAAGTTCTCATACCAGAGAAAAGATGTGGTATTTGTATATCTGGGATCTATTTATTTCACTTATTAGTGTGTCCTCAAGGTGTATCCATTTGCACATAAATGAGTGAATCTTGTCATTCATTTATGACAGAGTAATACTCCATTTTATTAAAAAAACACATCTTCTTTATTCAGTCTCCATTTGATGGGAATCTGGGTTGTTTCCAAGATTAGGCTATCACAAACTGAGCTGCTATGAACATTGTTGTACATAAGTCTTTACAATATGAATTTTTTAATTCCTTTGGGTATATTCTGAGCAGGGAAATAGTAGGGTCAAATGGAACCTCTAATCCTTGTTTTCTGGGGAATCTCCACACAGATCTCCATAAAGATTGTACCAGTCTACAATCCCACCAACAGTGGAGAAGGGTTCCTTTCTCCCCACAGCCTTGCCAGCATTTTATTGCTGGTTCATTTCACAATAGCAGCCATTCTTTGTGGAGTGAGATGAAATCTCAGCGTTGCTTTCATTTGCATTTCATTTGCATTGAAATGGTTGCAAATGCAACCATTTCAAATGACCAGTGATATTGAACATTTCTTCATATGCTTCTTGGCTGCTTTGACTTCTGCCTCTGAGAAGTGTCTGTTCATTTCAGATGCCCATTTTTGAAATGGGTCTTTAAACTTGGGGGGACTCATTTATTTAAGTTCTTTATATATTGTAGATAGTAGCCCTTTGTCTAACAAACAGCTAGTAAAGATTTTTTTTTCCCAAGTTGTTGGTTGTCTTTTAGCAGTGATTTCTTTTGCTATGCAAAAGCTTTTTAGTAGGATGAGATCCCATTTGTTGATTCTTTCTGCTAGTTCTTGTACTATAGAGGCTTTGTTTATAAAGTCTCTGCCTAAGCCAATGTCTCCAAGAGTTTTACCTAACCTGATTTGCAGCAGGTTTATTATTTCTGTTTTAATGTTTAAGTCTCAAATCCACTATGATTTTAGTTTAGTACACAGTGAAAATCTAACTTTGTTTTTGGCAGGTTAAAGCCTAGTTTTTCCAGTACCATTTGTTAAAGAAGCTGTCTTTCCTCCATTGAGGATGTTTGGCTCCAACCATATGGTTATCTCCATAGATGCAGAAAAAGCATTTGACAAAATCCAACACCCACTCATGATCAAAACCCCAAGAGAATCAGAATAGATGGACTTTATCTCAAACTAATAAAAGCTATTTATGAGAAACCAACAGCCAGCATCATACTAAATGGGCAAAAAAATGAAACCTTTTACACTAAAATGAGGAATGAGACAAGGATGACTGCTGTCACCACTCTTGTTTAATACAGTGCTGGAAGCATTAGCCACAGCAATTAGGCAAGACAAAGAAATAAAAAGAATAAAGATAGGTAAGGAAGAAGTTAAAATGTCATTATTTGTTGATGATATGATTCTCTATATAGAAGATCCTAAAAATTCAACCAAAAGACTACTAGATTTAATTGCCGTATTTAGTAGTGTAGCTAGATATAAGGTAAATGCTCAAAAATCAACATTCTTGGGTCAGAGATTTAGCTCAGTGGTTCTGGCGCCTGGCTAGCAAGTTCATGGTCCCTGGTTTGATCCCTGGTGACCACATATAATACCTGATGTGGTGACTCATGCCCACCAGCAATCAGTACCACATATCACAATGCCAGGTGTGGTGACTCATGCCTGTAATCCCAGCACTCAGGAGACAGTGGCAGGAGGACTGCTGAGTTTGAGGCTTGCTTGGGCTATATAGTGAGCTCAAGGCCATCCTGAACTACAAAGCGAGAGACACTGTTTTAAAAAAAAAATCAACAGCTTTTGTATACATTAACAACAGACTAACTAAAAGAGAAATTGGGGGGCCAGAGGGTTAGCTCAGTGGTTCCAGCGCCTGCCTTGCAAGTGCAAGGTCCTGAGTTTGATCTCTGGTGACCACATACAATGCTGGGTGTGGAGACTCACACCCACCAGCCATCAATACCACTTACCACAGTGCCGGGCGTGGTGGCTCACGCCTGTAATCCCAGCACTTGGGGGGCAGAGACAGGAGGATTGCTGAGTTCAAGGCTTGCCTGGGCTACATAGTGAGCTCAGGGCCAGCCTTAACTACAAAGAGAGACCCTGTCTCAAAAAAAAAAAAAAAAGAGAAATTGGGGAGTCAATCTGTTCCACAATTGTACCCAGAAAAATGAAATATCTAGGAATCAACCTAACAAAGAAGGTGAAAGACCTCTACTCTGAAAACTACAGGACTCTGAAAAAGGAGATAGAACAGGATATCAGAAAATGGAAAGACATCACTTGTTCCTGGGTAGGGAGAACCAACATCATCAAAATGGCTATACTTTCACAACTACTGTACAAATTCAATGCAATTCCGATTGAAATTTCAACACTATACTTCACAGAGCTAGAGAAAATAATCCAAAAACTCATCTGGAACCACAAGAGACCTAGAATAGCAAAAGCAATTCTAAGCAACCAGGACATGGCAGGGGGTATTACAATCCCCAATTTAAAACTGTACTATAAAGCCACTGTGATAAAAACTGCATGGTACTGGCAAAGTAACAGACCCAAGGGCCAGTGGAATAGATTAGAAGATCCAGAAACAACACCAGATATACTAAGCCACCTTATCTTTGACAAAAAATACTTTTTTATATAGTCCTGTTTTTAATTCTTTCAGATCTAGGATCTCTATGTCAGATCTTTTTTTACAGTACCACAGAGTGTGAAAGTCTACTAAAAAGAAACATTGTTACCATATAAAACTCAACTGTACCAAACTGAACTTGTCATTGTCTTCTTAAAACTTTGCCTTCTCTTTTGCTTCATCTTCCACTAAGGGATATCTTTATTTACTAATTTGCTCACATAGAGATCCAGGTTTCCTCACAGACTCTTTCTGGTTCTGTGCTCTATCATTTTCAAATAATCTCAAGGTTCTATAATCCTGCTTCTTCAATATATGTCTAAGTAGCTGAATTTTCACCATTTGCATGAAGTTGAGGTTTTCATCATTTTTCACTTAGAGTTTTGAAGGCCCAGACTTGGAAAGGTCCTCTGTTCAACTGTTGCTTCCTTCCAGTGGATCTAACACAACCTAGCTAGGAACCTTCCTAAAACACAAAGGTGATTCTGTCACATGTCTGTTAAACACGTTTAAATGTCTGTTGATATCTTTCATAGAAACACAGAATCTAGAGAACAAAAGTCTTCATAACCTGGCTTTGTCACTTTTCCAGTCTTACACCGTCACACATTTTAAACGATGGATTGTATGTTTTTTCTCTGTTGCAGATGACCTATCTTTCATGAGCTCCCCTTAGCCAAATGTTATCTATTTTTTGAAGATTAGCTCAAGTACCACTTTCCCTGGTAACTCTTCCCTATAGCCATCTACTGTAAGATCCGATTAATTTCCTCTCTCTGTGTATACACATCTGTACTTTTGCTATGGAACTATTTTAGCAGCATTGTAGAAGTTACTTACTTCTTAAGTCTATTTTCTGATAATGCATGAGGTACTTCAGGACAAGAATGGTGCTTTCCACAGTATTTAGCACAATGTCTGGGAAACAGGGGGCCTTGAACAAATGTTAGTTGGAAAGATGTCAGTAATTTCTTTGAGTTTATTAACAGAAATAAGAGGGCCTGAGGCAAGGATGGGAGAGATTTCACCAGTGTATTACTTCTCACTGAGAAGCAGAATTTCTCAGATAATACACAGATTTGGTCTAAGTTGACATTTATTACTGATGTTTAGTAGAGACTTGGTAATGGGTAGGGAGTATTGTGTTTACCTTCAATGATGCTGTTCTAGCTATATATTCTATCTGAATTTGCCTTGAGGCAGGGAATCCTTAAAGACTATAAAGGTTTTAATGTTCTCTCCAGATGACTTTCTATAAATAATGAAGCCTTTGGGAATTCTTGGCCTCAGGATTTCCCTTGTCCTTTAAATTATACCACTGCTTCAAAAAATAGAAAGTGATGTCTGAGGATGTAGCTCAGCGATAGAGCATTTTCTTAGCCTGTAAGAGGCTGTGGCTTAGATTTCTAGCCTTGGAAAAAAATAGGAAGTAGTGTATTGTGATACTTAAATTCCAGGGGTGTCAAGGAATTTTAGTTTGAAACTCACCACGTGACTTATTTGGTCGTCCTTGGACAAGTTACAGTCTCTTATTTCTGCTTTCTTGCTTAGAAAAGGAGAGTGATAGCACAATCCCTACTACTATGATGTCTCCTCTGCCTCTGCAAGAGGAGTTTTACATGAGCGTGTCTTATTATACTTGAACAAACTTGAGAAACAAACACTTGAGAAAATCCTAGGTTAAATCTAATTATAGGTACCATGGGTAAATATATATGGCTTGTATAGAGTGAGACTTTCCAAGTGACTGTTTAATGCAGAATGTAATTGACTCACAGGGGCAAGTAATTCTAAGCTGGTCTATATGGCTGATACAGGCAGATAATAAATACTATTACTGAGTTTCTCCTGAATCTGTTACTCTTTTGATACTTTACACCTTTTCTGAAATAACATTATGATAAGGCTTAGTATAGTGTTTAGCATGGTAAGAAGCATGATACTAAAAGTATTATCTTCACAAAAATTAAGCAGAGAAGGTGAGTTTATTTGATATTAAGATATATGTTAAGCTATTCACTATAGTTAGTGACTGCATAATCAGTGCTTTATATTAATTGAATACTCTGCATGTGGCAGACATAATTTCTAATATCAAAACTAACCAGGGCCGGAGATTTAGCTCAGTGGTTCTTGCGTCTGCCTAGCAAGGGCGAGGTCCCTGGTTCGAACCGGTAACCACATGCAACATTACCATGGTGACTCACGCCCACCAGCAATCAGTACCACATACCACAGTGCCGGGTGTGGTGACTCACACCTGTCATCCCAACACTCAGGAGGCAGAGGCAGGAGGATGGCTGGGTTGAGGCTTGCCTGGGTTACATAGTAAGCTCAGGGCCAGCCTGAACTACAAAGCAAGACCCTGTCTCAAAAACAACAACAAAAACAAACAAAAAACCCCCAAACAACTAACCAGGTCATATTTTAACCCAGGTATGCTTATGAGACTAGGTACTAGTTCTAAATATTGACAAAGGATGACTAATGACAGTGTTCTAATGACATATAACTATATATGTGGCTAAGAAGAATCAATAATGTTAATATTTTTCCTAAGAACAATTCAAGCATATATGATTATCATGGAAATGTGGCCTGTGAACTTTTATTTATGTGGGGAAAGGAAGCAACTCCAGGGAATCTGGACCTTGGACATTACAGCCAGAACTGTACACCACTAGAAGTTAAGCTCGTTGGCACTCAGCCTTAAGAAAAGCTGAATACCTGATCATGCAGACATTGAGCCCATCGTACCTCAACACAACAGTATAAACCGGGCTTCTCAGAACAATGATGAAGTCTATTAGGCACCTCTTTCATGTCATTTTAGTGTTATTAAAAGAATATTAGAGTAAATCTATGAAAATGAGGCTCCTCTGTGTAAGCGCCTAGAAGTAGGGATTACACAGAGATAAGTCACTGAAAAGTATCACCACTTGTATGCATTTGAATACGGCTCATACTCACTCACCCCAAGTTACATTTCATTGTATTGGGATTAGGCTTTCATTCTTTATTCTCAGTAACAATAATCATACCCAGCAGTACGACCACTAAGCAGCACTGGGAATTAAATATTTAGTTGAGGTGGAGGGACTCTCCTATGTGAGTTGGTGAGGCTTTTTTTTTTTTTTTTTTGAGTACAATACAGCTTATTTTCAACTTAGCGTTTGATGGTTTTAGCATGACGGGGACATGCAGCCAAACATGCTGCAGTGGCTAAAGTTCTGAGGGAGTTTAAATCAGCATGTAGTTTTCATCATAGATAGGTTAAAAGGTTTTATGAATATTCTTCTTATTCACAGGCAGCTGGAATCCAATCGGATTCCATACCTACTAAAACTTCAGCAAATATCAGTCCCAATGAAGGACAGCACTAGAAATTCTCTACACCTTTTCCTATCTAGAAATAGACTGTAAATTTTAAGGAAACTTTAGCAACCATTTCTTCATTTCATAGTTCTGTGTCTTTACTTTTATATGCATTACTGCTCTTATATTTATGTGCTCCTAGAATATTAAATTCCTGGTAGGCTCTGAATGATATGAGTTATTGTAGTTTCTTTTAAATGGAGACTGCTTATACAATGTCCTGAGCACAAATACCATACATGCATTTTACACTACTTCCATATGTTCATACAGCCATGGTGAATCTACTTTTTACAAACAATATATACATTTGATAGTCTTGTCTTGCCATATATGAATATATTCTATAAATATATTGTCTGGTCAATACATTACATTGATAAGGTTATTGCTTCACATTCAAAATGCATATGGTTTTACAAATTGAGGCATATAAAAGAGAAAAAAATGTCAAAACAGAGGGATCTTTCATTTAGCATGAGACACTCCTGTCCCCTGTTGTCTTATATAGATCCGGGAGCCTCAGCACTACTGTAGATAAATGGTGACATGTTATCAGAACCACGCCATTGTGTTAAAACAGTCTATGTCAAACTCATTCTGCCTCACCAGGTATTCTTTCTCATTTATAATACTCTTTTAAAAATAAAAACGAGTCCATAAATTCAGATGTGTATATAATAGGGATGATATACAATTGTACTTCAAGCAGAATGCAAGCAATCTGTCAAAAAAAACAAAGCTAAATTCTGAGTAATAAAATCCACACATGATTGATATCTTGCATTAAAGTGTAAGTTGAAGAGAACAATTTTGTTCATGGGGGAGTCTTGGCTTGGTACATTTTTCATGTCATATAAAGATGGAAATCTTACCTTATAGTTGTACATTACAGTTATATTTCAGCTTTTGTAATTGTAGAAGGACAAGGATATGTTTTTAAATAAAAAAAACTCTTCTTCTGATAAAAATGAGTTCATTTTAATATGATCCTTTTTTTCTAAAGCTCTTTGTGCTTTCCTTTGCATCCATTCTTATGCTGCTTTGTGATCCTTAATGTAACTGTGATTTGATAAATAAGTGTATCACCTAAGAATTTTCAGTTTCCAAATTACATTCAGTGTGCAGTCACTCTGGAAGAGAAGCAAGGAGTTAAAGCTATGAAGGGTTGATGCAACATTTTAAAAATTGAGAATCGGAAAAAAACTGGGTCAGCATGTTCTCGTTTTTCTGTGTAGGAGAGAAATGAGTTCTGATATTCAAAATCTTGTGAAATTTCCTCAGCATATCACTTTCTAATATCTTTGAATCAAATACCTTTAGAATACAGCTTCCTAAAAGTAGGCACTCAGTATTTTATAGTTTACAAGATGCTAATACATATATCATTATCCTTCATCGATTCTTTGAAGTAGAAGATAGAGCTGTCAGTATTTTTATCTTTGTTTTCATAGAAAACAAACCTGAGGATCAGTGAGGGCAAATGACCTGTTTAAGTCGAATACGTGACAGTTATCACATTCAATTTTTTGTACACCAGAATTATATATGATGGCACATCATATCTTTCCTGGATAAAGTATGAGTGGAGTAACTCTAGCCTTCAAATTACCCAGCTTTGGCTGAATTAGAAGTAAAAATAAGTGACTCATGTCATTCTTTATTTTTTTGTTTTTTATTTTTTTGCCGTACTGGGGATCGAACTCAGGCCCTTGTGCTTCTAAAGTAGGTGCGGTACAACTTGAGCTAAATTCCCGGCCTGTCATTCTTTATTTTTGACAGGTAAAATTGGAAAGGAAATTGATATTTAAAGGCATAGAGAAGAGTATGGCATTACCTCTGAAATAACAAACATGATTTCAATATACAAAGAAGTTGGTCAAAACAGAAGGACCAGCGCTGTAGCAACGAGTATCTTCTCTCTTAGGACTATCTTCACACAATTTGCAAAGTTTTTTTTTTTTTTCTTTTTTAGAACTGGATCCATACTAGTGTTATTCAGGTATGCATTCAGGTATCCTAAATTCAGGTATTCATGTATTCAGGTATCCTAAATTCATGCTCTTTTCTAAATTCCCGAATGTTCCTGTGGTAGGGTTAGTACATTAGCTCTAAAATTATTTCCAATGATTTCTACTTCCCAATATGCAAACACTTGCATAATTTTCTCCTCTTGTATGACACTCCCCTAATGAAGGGAGTATTACAAGTGATTAAACATCTCTTCTGAGATAAGGTTATAAAATACTTAGACTGTTTAAAAAAATTTGCTAGTGTAATCTATAGTGCATGATGATTACATTTCTTGTAGGGAGTCGGAATCTGTACATAGCACATTTTAAGTCTTAAAATCTCTAACCCTGCCTCTCCCCATGTTTTTTCTATATTTTTGGTCTGCTTTGAATTTGGAAAATATCTGTCTCTTTCATTTTTTGAATTTTTTCCATCTCCTCTTCCTCTCCAGGAATGCTGACTTCAGATTGAGCATGAGATGTTTTTTCTTTTCATTTGAGTCCAAGTCAAAATATTAACTCTGCAGAGGAAACCTGCATGACCCCCCTTCTTTAGCAGCACCCACTTAGATAGCTTCTGGCAGATCGTGATGTATCGGTTGCATGGAATCTCTTATTTCTGAAATCATCTTATTGTATTTATGTGTTATTTGTTAAGCTTTTCCTCAATGATAAGTCAGGACCTTATCTGGGTAACCTTTAGTTCTCATTGTCCATAAAATTACCTAGTGTCTAGGTACAGGTGTTTTAATTATTAGTTGAATAAATGAATAAATGAATCTTGAAGTTTTCTGTGCAGGTCCTTTTTGCTGTCACTCTTTACAATAGAAAAATAGCTTAGAGCAAAAACATTGCCTTTTCTTTTTATCTCTACATACACAAGAATTATTTCTCATATATTGTTAATCTGCTGCTAATCTTCCTTCTAACAGCTGTTTCACTATTAATTACTTCATATCCAAAGGTTTTCATGAGCAATATTCTTACCACTTTCATTTTTCATGAAATTAGTTGAAAATAGAAAAGTTAATTCTTTGGCATGGATTGCAGTTGTCAGACTTGCTTTTCTTTGTATTCCAAAGTTGTGTTTAACTGTATTGTGATAGAGCAACAACTGTATTATTAAACATTCTTTTATTTCTATGTTATTTTCTTGTGAAAAATTTCGGAATAGAATTACTAAAAGTTAAGAAAGACCTTCTGTTTTTCATGCTTTCTCTGTCTGCTCTTGTTCTATTTGCTTTCTCTTAATTACTGTTTGTAGGAAAGGTGGAGAAATTCTGGACTCTAGGCCTGATTTTGTCTTTGATCTGCTTCATCCAGTTTTCAGAGAAATTTTTCTCCTTGTACTAGTGTAGAAGTTCATAAATCCAGTGTATTCTTTTGTTCCTTCATTTATTGAAAAACCTGTTCAGATATAAAACTATAGTACTTGAAGAGTTCTCAATAATAACTTTAAGGTTAAAATGATACTGGTGGTTGAAAATCTAAAGTTGGAGCTAAAAGAAATAAGAGATGTATTTTAACCTACCTTGTGCCCATTATGCCCCGAGTTTGTTATTAGCAACAATACTAGTCCCACTCCTGCCTGTTCTGTGTTTTCTGTTGACTATTGTTATATCCTCAAAAGTGTTTTCTGTCAATGACGTGAAAGCAATTAAAATTTAGTCAGATGTTGCTTAATATCTTATTTTCCTCTACTTTTGAAATTTCAAGTAAGGAACTTAAAATTTTGATCTATCCAACATGGATAATCCTTTTTTAGGTCTCATTTGGCCAGACCAAAAAAGGAGAGGAAGCAATTTGAGTGAAAGAAACCATCTCATCTTATTAAAATCTTTTTAATAATTTTCCATAGGCTAATGTCTTCTCAGTCTTTGCTATTTAGTAAGGAGTTCAGAATTCTCTTGATAAAAGAAAAAGACAGAAAATCTGCAATCATTTGACTCTGAAATATCCTTTAAACCCATGTTAAAGGCTTGGTCTTCAGCTTGATGTGTGGAGAAGGGGAAGATTTGAGAAATAGGGTTTGGTGTGAGGTCTTACATCATAGGTGTGTTCCTTTGAAAAGCACAGTAGAACCCCAAACTCTCTTCTTTGCTTTCTGGGCACATGGTAAGTAGCTTTTGCTAAGTGAAATCTGTGGCATGTGAGCCCAAACACAACTTTCCTCCTTGAAATTGTGTATTGGACCTTTGACTTGGGAACTCAGTTCAGTGCTGAGGACTGGTTGTAATTCAGCTTGGTCAGTTGCCTTCAAGTCTCTCTCCTGTGTGATTTTTAAGTGTACTTTCTTCTGGGTAAATCTCAGTGTCATCGGAGACACTGGTCCAGGATTTCTTAATTATTCCCACTCAGAAAAGAGGACGTTGTCACGATCCTTCCAGAACTCTTTAAGGGTTAAATCTGTATCTTAGACCATCTGGAAGCACAAGTGGGTGACACTCTGATAGGAACTCAAGAGTTTATTAGTAAGTTAAGGCTAAAATTCCAGTTGTAGTCTGCGTTGCTCATGTCGGGCTGGTTGTAACTCAAGGGTTCACTATTCTTCAGGTATTTATTACACTGACAGCTCACTGAACGAGCCTGGGAGGCGAAATCAATTTATGCAATACCTGCTTACTACATTAGTCCTATCACGTACTTTGTTCTATGTAATTTTTACAACTGTTTAAAAAGTTGCATTTTATCATCGTTGAATTAATTCAGTCCGTGTTCTCTGGTCGTGCAACACACTAATCTGAAGTAAGCCACACAAATAGCTCAGTGGCCATCAGAGCTTGAACTGATGGTTAGCTCACTTCTCCGCTTACCCAAACAAGATTCCAGGCCGAGTTTTCTTGATATCACTCACTTTCCTCTGCTGCAGCAAGTCTGTAGATCTTGTATCTTATTTCAAAAAGAAACAGAAGCTGCCAGACTCTACTTAATTTCCCTTCCCCACCTAAACTCTTTCAAACTTTCCTGCCTTCTCTCCTGTTGACAAGGATAAATTATGTCTTCTTCCATGCTCTGGATAAAATAGTTCCTTACATTCTTAGAATGCAAAGCTGTCAAGAACTTCATTTTAAAATTTGATTTTTATATGTCCTCAATCAAACCCCTCTTATGAGTTATTAAGCATGCTGCATCTTTCCTATTTAAATATATACTTTTATATTATATATATTAATTTTAATTGCAGACAGAAAAATTTATGAATGTTCTTCTCTACCAAAGACTTCTTTTCCTATATTAGCATTATTTTTTTATTGAATTCTTTATTGGTACAATTTATATACATCTCAAAATCACATATAACATTGGGAAATTTGTACCAGTATATGCCACAAGTTAATTCTCATTTTTACCCATATCCCTACCCACTCCCCCCTCCTCCCCCCTTTATACATGCTCTTTTATTTTCTTTCTGTATCATATTTATTCCTTCCCCTTATCACATTCCCACA